>ARYC01004590.1:0-49372 GCA_000711775.1 Oxytricha trifallax | reverse complement strand
CTGGCTGTAGGAACTTTAAAAGCATCCATCATCTCAAGTAAGCTTAGTCTTCTAACTTTATAGAAAAACCTGGTCATGCTATATACTTGATGAAAGAGCGCAGCAAATTAAACAGAGAGAGAAAGTCTCAAGTAAAACATGAATTGAGTAAGAGGCTCTTCAAAGATTTATAAAACCCAGAAGAGATGAACATAGATGCAGGAGCTGGCACTAAGAGAAGAAACATAGGCCCAAGCAAGCCCTAAGAGAAAGAAAAGAAAGAGAAGCCAAATCCCTTTACGGGCAAATTTAATATGTGAACTTATTCATTCATTTAAATTTTAAAACTTATTAATATACACAAAATCTCCCTTCTCTTGCGCATACTTTAGCTTTATCATCGCTGACTCTCTTAACAGCACTCTTAATAAAATCGACTGTATCTATCTTTAAATCATGCATCAGATGGTAGAGCAGCAATTTCTTATAATGACCTCTCAATAATCCCCAATATAATTCAATTCCATTGAACTGAGGGCTGTAAGGAACATTAAATACAGGTGTTATATTTAGCTTTTTATATTCCTTCCTTGAGTCTTTGGTTTTATGAACTGACAAGTTATCAACGAATAGAATAATCTCTTAGTCAGCGTACTTATCTCTGAGTTATTGCAAGAACTTAATATATTATTCAGTCTTTATAGAACGAGGGTGAATAACATAAGTCTCGAGGCCACTATCTTCACTTATTCCACCAAGAATAGCATGAGTTTACACCTTAACATTTTAGTCATAAACTTCTTTATTACTATACCTCTTGTACCAAGACCTTGATATAAAGGTAAGCAATGTAAATATAGCTTCATCAGCGTGTATGAACTTTATATTATGCTATTAAGACCTCTGCATTTAATCGAATATATAATTTAAATTAGTCTTATAAAATGGAACATTAATGTCAATCACTCTCTAATGCGATTGACTGTTTTGTATGATATTCCGTTCTTTTTATATATGTTAGCTATCGATTAAGCAGATATGTGAAGCTCAGGAAATTGGCGATGAAACATCACAGCTCTCTAGGCTAAAGAGAATGAGCCCAGTATGTAAGAGTCTTATCTTTTATAAGATAATCGATATGATGCTGCTAAAATTTTAAGGTTCTCTTAGGCTTAGAATCAAGATGCTATCTCTTTAAATTCAATGCTAATAGACAGTGTGACCTCACAGTTGCTGGAGATATGGAGTAGCCTTGCTATAGATGTAATTCAGAACAGGCTTGAGTTATTCACTATATTCATCACATCCATATCGCAACTTAAACAATAAATCTATATACTCACTGTCTTTAACTGACCCCAAACCTCGCATACTCACTTAAAATACTAATATTTAAACATTAAACCCCTACATAAACCCTATTAAACCCTAATAAAGTATGCACTCATAGTCTACTTTTATCAATCAAAAACTCAATCAAACTACTGAAAGGGTTTTGGGGTTTTGATTCTGTGTTTCTTCTATATTATTTTCGAGATGATTCTTTAGTTTCATTTTTTGACTTGTTAATCTTTTCTGATTACTTTAAGATTTTAGTTAATATTTCAATTCATTTTTGAAGTTATACTCAATTATAATTTGTTATGTCTTAGATATAGCAGATATAGTGCTTCAAAACAGTTGATAAAGATATCAAAGTTTTTTTATTTTCATATTCTTTTTATTAAAGCAATAATCTATAGTAAAATTTATATATTGCATCAAATACACTTAAATCTTTTTATTAGATTATTTTTATTGTTTTGCTTTCATTTTTTCGCGTCCCTCTAAATTTAGACTGAGAGAATGGTTAATTGATATATATTGCTTTCTTACTTTTTTCCTTTAAATTTTGTTAGCAATGAGCTTGCATATTCTAACTTCTTGATGTTATTAACTGTGCAATCAAAGACTTTAACTAATTGTATTTCAGAGAATTTCAAAGCATTATTTTATATTAGTCTTCCTTATCATTGAGTAATATTATTTGATAGAGTATTGAGTAAACATTACATTACATTGATAAGTAGTTGATTGAGGCAACACTGGTTTCCGCTAGTGTAATTTTAAGTAAGCATTGGCTCAATGATTTCAATTTTTTTAGTTTAAACCAATTATTACTCATAAACTTATCTTAATTAATTTTTTTACCACAAAATTTTCTTTAATAAGTAAATAATAAACTTTGATATATTTAATTCTTCTAAAAAAAATATAATTTATCGATATGTGACAAAACCTTAGCTAGCAATTGTTTTTGAATTTGTATGTTTAATTTAATCATTAATAAAGAGGATACAGAGATTTAATAATTTTTTGGAATCTCATTAAACAACTAAAAGGAGCTATAAAATCTAATGTTAATTGTCAATAGAAAATCATTGATTGAAAATATAATTAATATTCAGAGAGTAGTAATAGCAAAGATTATAATAAAAAGGTCTCTTAAAGTTTATTGACTAAAAATATATGAAGTGTTAAGTTTAATTATATAAATTAAATGCTATTTTGAAAAAGTGCCTTGGATGGGCTTTTATCACTGCCTCCGTGGTCACCGTGACCATGACCATGACCATGACTGTGATGACAATGACTACTTGACAAAAAATTGAAAATGCATGTTTTCGGTGGTAATTCGTCGAATGACGTCAAAATTGAGCAGTGACCAAGACCACACCTCAACTAACCAGATACGTGGTTACGTAGTCACTGCCTTCGTTGTCCTCGTGACCATGACCGTGACCGTGATGACCATGAAAACGGTGACTACGATGACCACGTGGCAATTACTTGAAAATGCATGATTTCACTGTTAATTCGTCGAATGACGTCAAAATTGAGCAGTGACCACGACCACCCCTCAACTTACCAGATACTTGGTCACGTGGTCACTGCCTTCGTAGTCCTAGTGACCATGACCGTGATCATGGTGATCATGACCACGATGACCATGTGACCATCACTTGAAAATGCATGATTTCATTGTTAATTCGTCGAAGGAAGTCAAAATAGATCAGTAACAATGACCTAGATAATATTATACTATGGAGACATCATCTTGACCATAGTCACTGTCACAGTCACTTTAAAGCCAATATAATTATTGTGATCTGGATTTTGATTGTTAAAATGATCATTTTATATAGCAAAAGTGTGTGCTCACTCAAGATACTTGCTCCTCCTTCTCACCATCTATTTATCCAAAGCTCGTCAAAATTACAGAAATATGCATATAAAGATTTTCTACAAGACCTAACATGAAATATCACTAGTTAGACACTCCTAGCCCTTGGCTGGCTAAGGTCGTCTAGTGAAAATAGAAGATTTAAGGAATTTTAGACTCTATACATACAATATGAATGCCGAACGTCCTTTGACTTCCAAAAAAATTGGTTTTGAATTCTCCGTACCCTAATACCCCCAGAACCAACTAGATAATATTATATTATGGAGACATCATCTTGACCATAGTCACTGTCACAGTTAATTTAAAGCTAATTTTTAAAGATGAAAATTTAATAATTGAGGAGAATCCCGCTGAGACCACTATAGATAAAATGGATTTCATATAATAATACAAAATTTAATGATGAAATTACAGTAATTGAGTAGAATTGCTGAGACCACTGTAGATCAAATGGAATTTGTAAAATAAAACAATATATAATGATTAAAGTACAGTAATTGAGTGAATTGCTGAAACCATTCTCCAAGCCATCAATCACCATGTGGTCACCCAACAGTTGTGAGAAACTATGGATCTGTATATTAATTGATTTCCTACAAAAGCCGGGTCTTTTGAGTACCTATAAAAATCTCTCGATGAAATACGACCAGCTTTACTCAAAATAGGTGGTTTTCATAAGAGATTGGTGTTCCAATTCAAGTACCATTAGGAGTGGTTTAGTGAGAATTTATTTTCAAATCAGATTTCCCATGTCTTCATTAGCCATAATGAATTCTACAGTCCATATGTAATAAGACATCATACATACTCTCTTTTTATAACATTTAATAAACTTCTTTTATATCTATCTTAGAAATCACAAAAATAATTCTCATGAATTATTTATCTCCGTTTATATTTTTATTTATTTTATAGAAAACACTTCTTTATTTACTAACATTTTTTGCGTTAAATTGTATTATGTATTATTTCTTGGAGCATGGTCATCCGCTTATACTCTCAAGATCAGATAAATACTATATAATTACCTTTAAAATATTATTTCACTGAAATTAATCACAATTTAAAGTAAATAATAATTTCAAAAAATGAATTGTTTTACTTCTTATAAATTTTATTTTTAAATTGATATTCGTAAAGATCTACTAATTACACTTTATTAATGATTTAAAGATGTATATTTCATCTATAGTCTAATAAAATATTGTTTTGCAGATATTGATAGTAAAGTTGCAGAATAAATTATATATTTATGTTTTAAAATCATAAAAAAAATCATAAATGCCATTTACTTATCAATTATATTAAGCCAAAAAAATATTCTTTCCGCTTTGTTAATAAGACTTTCTTGGATCTTTATATTCCTCTTCAGCTGTATTCTTTTTTTTAAATTGTTCGTTACCTAGAGTTTATCTAATTACATTATCATGTTTGAAATTCTTAGTCATTTCTTCATATACGCTTACTTTTCCAATGATTTATAGAATCTATGAATAATTTGCAATCGTTTTCTCTTCTATTATATTACATGGCAGTTTATTTCATAAATTTCTAGGATTATTAATAAAATCAATTAAATTGCATTAAATTTTAAATGAATATTTAGTATATTCTAGAGTTCCCTTAATTGCAAAGAATTAACAGTGGTATAGAAATACTGAGAATATTAAAACTGTATACATATTCCCATATTATAAATATTTTAATAGTCACATTATACCAATGTTTTTTTTTCTCACTTTATTTAATTCTATAATTGCAAAAGAAAAACTTAAAAATATACATATTCATAAACATACCTCTATGACATATATTTAATTGGAATTTTTTACTTTTAATAAGATTGAAAATCTATGAAGACATCAAATAAAATGATTTACCTATTTAAATATGAAATATAAGTCTAACCAGTATTTATACATTAACAAAATGCACTATTTATTGTAATTTGCACTTAATACAGTTATTTTAAAAGAGGAAGATATTAAAGTATACAATAAGTCCAAATTTTACCAATTAATATGAGTCTACTTAATTTCAACAGTATTTTAGAAATCAATAGAGATAAGGAAGTTGCTTAATTTAAATTTAAATATTAAATAATTCTATATTTTTATTATTATAAGAGATTTGGTAGCTTTTAGTTTAATTACATTAGTACAATATATATATAGGGGGGCCTTCAGAAATTAAAAAGCTACCAAATTTAATAAGCTGATTGAGTTATATTTTATTCCTAATTAAAGGCTATTACTAACAGCTATAAATGGCGACCCCCCTTAGACAGTAATCTAATCCAGGATGATAAGAAATACAGGATCAGTACTAATGGCTACTAGTATTGGCAGCACTGGGCCAGCAATACCAGCAGGGAACCCTACAGGGATGGGTGTAGTGGAATGGGGAGGTGGAGCCATTAAACGTATTTACCATTTACTGTAACAATATTAAAAACATCAACAACACATGGCTGCCATTAAACCGCAGTGGCTTTGTATGATCCAACAATCTTGAGACCGTCTCTTGCAATACCGACAATACTTGTGACTCTGTGGGCAGTTGGGAGGATGGTGTTAGCGTATGTCAAGTAGTCCTTGGTGCATTGGGTGTTAGAAGAGCATGATGTAGCAACTCCATTTGCGCTGAGACTGTTGGTATAAGCGCAGGGACTGAATGAGTAGTAGTGATAGAAAGTCTAATATTCGCTGCTTCCTTAACATTAATCAACTTCAACTCTCTTGGTATCTGAGACTGCTCCCATTGGTGCGAAGATGTCGTACAAGTGCTCTGAAATACCAGAGTAGATGGGAACCCCATTGGTTGAGACGCCAACGAGCGCAGCGCGCACAGTATATCACTCTAAGATTCCTCCTCTCACCCATAAGTAAGAGCACTCCATCTTTATTGAACTCCTTTAGATAGCTGAAGAATCCGCAATAGCCTCCGAAACAGCAAGAGAGAGGAAAGCACTATTAGCAGAGAGGAAAAGTCCAGCGGGCTAGAGAGATTTGCAAGTAATAGTCACTGTATCACCATCCTCATCGTTACCATTACCTAGGAAATGTGCCCCAAGGCGCTCGCTCAATGCCATAGGATGGTCTGCAAAATAAAGATGCTTAGATATCTCGGCCCCTGGAGTAGATGTCTGAGTCGGAGACTCCATTTCCGTAAATCAAAACATGGAGAATCACGTGGTGCTCTTGGCCACCCACCCAGTCGAGCTTTCGCCCCTTACTTCGTTTGCAATACTGCTTTCGAAAAAATCCTAGATTCCCTATGTTGACGAGAGTGAACTCAAGGACAACATTCATTGCGGTGCTTACGATGGTCCTCTACTTGACTATTTCAACAAAGCCAGAGTTGGGGTTTCATTATAAATCGATGCTGCAGTCACAAACTTTGAGCTTTGCTCAACAAATCCAGCATTTAACTACACATTGAGCAGAGAAGCAACACTCAGCATCTATCAAGAATTGACTCAGACAGGCAAATACAGAATATTGAAGTAATCAGGCGACTCTAATGGCGTCTTCCCCACTTTAGGCAGTCAAATCTGGATAAGAGAGCTTAATCTTAAGCCCATCGTTGCATGGAAAACATGGCCAGTTGGCGACTAAACATCAGGATACGTGACTGAACACGAGGCCGACAATTTCAATTTTGCAACAATTCATGGTGCTGGTCAAATGGCCCCACAATGTAAGAGAAAGGAGATCTTCCATGTTATCTTCACATTCCTTGCAGTTAGACACCTTTAAAGTATTTTCACAAACAATCAGATACTATAATCATCTATTTATTTCAATTTAATCAATTTAAGTCTTCTCCCTATTCTTCAAATTCTTTTATAAAGAATTGAGTAAATATAAATAAATAAAATTGAATTTGAGTAATTATATTAATATATGAACTATTTTAATTAAACGTCAATAGATTTTAAAGTAAAAAATATAAATCAGGGCATTTACCAGTAAATCTTTCTAAATAAAATTGATATTGTCATTAACGAAAATAGTAATGCAATTTTTGAATAAATGAGATAGAATTCAGAATCAAGATCTTCTAGATATAATAATTACGAAATTATAACTAATTTTACTATAATAAAATGCTAAATATAAATATACTCCGTGTATGAGTTCTGATATGTGAGTCATGATACTTTTCTGATAAGCTGCATTATTCTGAATAGTTAAATATCGACATTAAAAAACTTACTTCATGAATGAAGAACAGTAATAGCAACACCAAGTTTGATCATGTCAAGAAATAATAGGTGATTCTCTTCGATAAGATAAAGCAGTAGAAAGTAACTCAATAAGTACGGTATAGCTTATAATAAATAACTAACGCAGTCACGGTAACTTTTTTAAGTTCTTAGTGCTTCTGAGAAGATATTCAGTGAGTAAATTTTGCTCAAAGGTATTTGGTCTAGATTTTTTGAATCTTTGTACTCGATTTGCTCATAATTGACATTACCTAATAAAAGTAGAACAATTACCTAAATTTATTGAAATCACAGTAATCATCATAAGCTGGGAGTAACTAGATATCTTATTGTAAAATATTCCCAACACTCTTAGTTTAAGTCGTTATTTATCCTTAAGTAACAAATTAGTGTGTATGCTGTAATTAATTATTCTTTGTTTTTTTAACTAGATACTCCTGATGATGTAATTGTTAATTTCCTTTAGTTACAGAAACTGATGTTACTGGCTATAGTAACTGATGTATCTTTAGTAACACCTTGCGGAAGATTAAGTATCATAACCAGAAAATATAGATATATTAGCAAGTTCTACAACTATAATATAAATAATATTCAGTCCATAGACTAACTATACAATCTAGCTAAAATTTTTCAGTGAATAGTAACACACCCCGGATACTGTAATTATTTTAGGAAGTGTGGATTAATAGTAACACCACCAAATAATTTCAAAAAGTTAATCCCATTAATTTTAGAAATAAATTATTCCTAAATAATATCTAAGTACATTAAGGCATTATAAGCAGCTACACTTATTGTGTTTTTCTATTGTAGTAAGCTAATTTTTATATACTGTAGAGGAGTATTGTGACCGAGTTCTAGATTATAAATGACTGAGAAATCAGTTTAGAAATACAGCTACTAACTAAGTTTCCTAATCGATGCCTAGCAGTAGGATTCATATCAATTTGCATTTTTTAACAATTCAATTCAGATTATTTGAATTATTACATGTTAAGACTTGTTTTAATTACTCGTTTATCATTTATATAAAATACAAATATGCAAAGTTCAAATAATATATATATATATATATATATATATATTTGTAGCTAGTTAAGGAGTGGTATGTGATATCCGATAATATTGCTTTTGGATACTTTGTAATCAACTTCCTCCTGGACTTTTTTCAAGTTATCTGACTTTATCAACATGACATCGACTACTCCCATAGGGATTGTCATAATAAAAGTCATTTAATTACTAAAAATGGCAATATTTATAATGATAATTTTGAAGATGTGAAAAACAAGGTTTTCTTTAGTAAAAATTATGAGTCTTTCAATCTTCCAATTCCTTCAATTCATCTCCTACAACTCCAAGGATAATCATATTTGGCAGAGGATTTGGAGGGACCCGTACAAAACCTGATTTGAAGTTGATTTAGTAGAACACTCTCAAGCATCATGTAAATGTGAGAACAAGTAAAATGAGATTCTATAGCAACTTTTTACTTTATTCAAAGATTTTATATAAGAATTTTATTATATTATCAATATTTAATTTATTTACTCTCGGCCCATAGATTGCATACGTGTTGTAAAACTTAATCAGATTGAATACAAAACTTACCAAACATGAATTTCTGCCTTTATAATAGTTCCTTAAAATGGAAGAATTTCAGTTGAATTCAGTTTTAATAACTTTTACTCAACCTTTACATTTTTATTACCTTTAATCTTTACTATTAGTTGATAACTTTTAGCTTCATAATAGTAACATGTTATTTTGAAGAGTTTAGAGAAATCAACTTGAATCTTATGTTATGTTAATTAATCACTGTATATCATAATTTTTTTTACACCTTCATTTGTTACTATAACTTTATAGTTTTACTTGATCTTCTCACATTTGATATTTATTATAAAACTTTTATTATTGAAATTGTTGCATAACTTTCTGATTGATTTTTTCAAGGATTTATTGTGAATGAAAGAAAGAATTAAAATGCTGTTTTAGGATCAAAATGACAAGTGTGATAGTCTGAATTTAAACAATTTAAAGTCAGTGAGGGTGATACAGCTCAGGCTGCTGATTGCAGCAATACCAACTCTAATATCAGCTGTGAATGAAGCATGAAATGCATAAAATAGCCTTAATTTAAATGTGAATAACTTTAATAAAATATAATACCAAAATGAGAATAAATCTTAGTATATTATTCTATCAATAATTAATAAGAATTCGAAATGAAGGATTAGTTATATTAATATATTAATTCATTAAAATAATGAAAGTAATGATCTCTGTTTGATAACATTATTTTATTCATTTAAGGATATTTTATCTTGCAAATAGTCTTATATATATTTAAATGCAGTGCTATATTCATCATAGGGAGTTATGTTTTATAAATAACATAACTATTTACAACTGTATGTTTATTTAAGTAGTGTAATTTGTTAAAGATCATTGATTTAGATGTATTTATCGATTTAAAGTCTTTTTTATGTGAGCGTATTGAGATTTAATGCCGTTTTAATGCCAATAGCTTACTAAAATACAGACTAATAAGGAGGACAGGATGATGTAAGAGACGTCTCCAGACTTAATTATTGATGAAGGTGAGCATTCCATCTTATTCAAATCAAAGCCAGTTTTCATTGATTGCTTTCATTTAATGGTGATAGGAGCAAAACGAATTCAAATTATCTCTATATCATTATTAATTGCATATAATTATAAACTTTATCATATATTAATAATATAATAAACATATCATAAATGCTATTAATTGTTCTTAGTAAGGAAGGAAGAAATCAATGCCTACTTGAACATCTCTCATTCATTTAACGGCATTCACCATTTAATCAGACTTCCAATCAATAAATATGAATTATATATTATTATTTATGAATCTATATTTCTAGTGGCCTAGACAACAGTAAAATGAGAATTCTAAAATCGCAAAGCTTGTTCCCCAAATAAAGAGGCACGAAGGCCACACAGTTTCAAACCAAATACAACTTAAGAGATCCTTGCATTAAGAAACTTGCTACGGCATGCTGGTTCCTTATAAACTCTGTGTGAAATGGAGAATGCTCTGCGTTAAATAACACATTTGCAAGGTGCTTGCTTGTATACTCCCAGGTTTATGCTTAATTGGAATGTATTCATGAATGAATTCAAATGGATAATAAAATTAAATATTAAATATATAAATATTGTAATAACTTCTTTCTTAATAAACCAATATGTAAATCAATGTAAATTGAGAGGTTCTTGTTGCACTTAGATTCTCAGTATTAATGGCTTTACTGAATAGTATACAGACTTAAACTAGTCATGAGAGCTTGATTTATTGAACTTGCTCGCACTCCTCAAACAAAACAACTAATAGAAACTTTTCATATTTTCAATGGCATATAATATTAATTTTAATTACAATAGTTTAATGAGAATGCATATTCAAATAAATATATAATAATATAGAATTAATGTCCAGATTATAGTTATAACTTATCTAAAATTTGATTTTCTTAAAGCATTATTATACAGATTGATTGTCAGCGCAAATAAAAAGAAAAGCAACATTTCATCAGTCTTACCTGGATAATATCAATAGTAAAACTATGCAGGATGTGTGTAGTTTTGGGAGTACTCAGTAATGTCTTGACTTTGACAATTGCTCTGTCCAAATTCATAAAAAATATATATGTTAGTTACTTCAAGTAGTTCAGCTATATTTTATTATAATATAAGTGAACTCAATGATTAGGTACCTATAATGATGAAAATAAGAATGTATAAATTTCATCTTCAAATATATGATGTTATTGATAATAAAGTACAATTAAAATGGATAAAGAGTGTTATTAAAAGAAACTCAAATATAATTAACTTAAATTTAAGCTTTACAATCATTTTCAATAAGATAATAACATTATTATAACTAATTTTATATAACTAATTAATAAACGCAGATAATTGAAGCAGTGATGACTCAGCTCAACATGCCAAAGTACTCTAAAACCCAACAGTTTACTCCACATTACTAATACATTTAAAGTCAATCAATAGCCTTGATGATACAGCCAGAGAATGGAGAATTAATAGATATAATAGTGCATGAAATTATAGATAAATCTATAGAGAATATCATTTTCCCTGAATTGAAAAAGCAATCATGGTTTACTCCGGCTCAACATTAGTGTAGCTAAGTCTGCCATTACATGCAAAACATGTGACTCTTTAGTTAATGAAAGGCTTGCCTGAGCGTGCTTCAAGATCTTGTTGTTGTAATATCAATAAGAAGTACCTACTATAGTTACTATAATCGAAAGATAATAATAATAAGAATTAATGATCATTGTAGAATTTTATAAATAAAAGATTCATATTCAAGTTTTGCCTAAGCTTTTGTATAAATCTACTCCCTTATAACATAAAACAATTCTAGTTTAGTTGATATAGTATTCATGGATAACAAAATTGCCATGTTAAGTGTAAAAGATTAAATTTGATATGTCTGAGAATCCTGTATTAGAAAATATGATTTCTTAAAATCCACAGCATATTTATTGTAATTTATTTATAATATGGAAATCTTACAATACTAATAAGTTATCTCTAAGACTCTTTCACTTTATCTGAGAAGAATTCATTTTAAAATTAAATGTAGTGAAATTAAATAATAGAATTTAAAATTTGGAAGATATATTATTAAATCCAAAACAAAACCCTTTAAATCTATTTATAAAAAACTTTAGTTAAAAAATTAGACAATTTATCTTACGAATTCAGAATACTTAGTAGAATACCGTAGAATGAAGTTATATTAAGCTATTGCAAAATAAAGATGCACTTAAATTCCCACTATTTGTAGTTGCTATGCCCTTATTCAACTCTACGCAATCATCATATTCTTTGGCAAAGATTTTATTTCTTTCATTAATAGATACATATACTTTACATTCCTTATTCTTGATTAGGACCATTCAACATATAGCACATTTTACACTCTTGCATCTTCGATGTTTTATTCAAAAACTACCTCTTTGTATTTGCAGGCAATGTTGATTTTCATAGAAGATTCTTAGTGATAAAGTCTAAAGGAGCTTTTTCGTTTTTACAGGAGAATGTCATAACGCATCATCATAATTAGTTTCATGCCACTATTAAATGTATTGACTTTTACAGTATTGAGGAATTGAAAATTGTTTTGCTAACCGACGAGTGAGAGGGCATCAGTGAACTAGGGAAGCCCAGTGGTACCACGCGATTCTTCATTGAAATATCTAGTGAGACAAAAACTCCGACTCAGAAAAGTGTCTCAGGAGCCGAGATAATCGAAGATCAATATTTCCTATGACTGACCAATGCAATAATCGAGCTACTTGAGCACATTTTCTTGGTAAATTAAACGATTAGTTTATCAAATCAAAATTAATCTGCAATTCCCTTTGAGCTGCTCCTCTTTTCTTCTATGCATTGAGAGCTTTCCACTAAGACGCAGTGCAACAAGGCTGACAAATTCTCCTACTATCTAAAAGGGTTCAATAAAGATGGAATTATCTTACAAATAAGAATGCAGAAGAATCCTGAAGCAGTATACAGTGCTAGTTGACTTCGTAGGGTCTCTACTAATAGAGTTCCCATTCACCTTAGCCTTTCAGAGCTAATATATTACTTCTTCACCAAAAGAGAATACTTTACATGCCAATCGACTTGAAGAAGATTAATTTCTAAGAAGCAAGGAATATAATATTCTCTATCACTATTGATCTTTAACTCCTTGCAACTACTCCAACAGTCTCAGCTCAAATGTAGTTGCCACATCATGCACTTCTGACTCCCAATGCTTCAAAGGCTGCTTAACATACGCAACTAATAACCTTGCCACGGCTTATAGAATTTCAAGTATCGGTAGTCTTGCTAGAGTTGGACTTATGATTTTTAGTCTATACAATGCCATCATTGTTCTAAAGTAGTCAAGTGATGTTGATGCTAGTAACGGTAATACAGTCAGTAGCTAGTATACAAATGCCTCAACCTTCTTCTCCCCGATTCTTTATCCCTGTAAGTGACCTAGTTTGAAGTGCCTTGATGAATGGCAGTGCGCAAGAGATGCTTATACATGCTTCAGTTGTCCTCATCACTAGGGTTAAGTAGCAGGAGATAAAGGAGTCTTCATCTATGGAAGTTATTCGTACTTAATAAGTTCTTAATTTGTAAATTATCTTGTTATCATTAGAGAGGCTATGAGAAATGGACTTTAAACGTTATCTATAACAATTTTCAATTGACTCTAATTAAAATAAATTAGGTTATTAGAGTGATTAAACTTAAATAATTTTTAATTAATGAGGTTGATATATTAAATTTATATTTAACAACTTTTTTATTAAGAAAATTTAATTTTTTACAAAAATAGTATATTATTTTAAGCAAATTTTCATTTATTTTAACTAATGATCAAGAAAATATCTATGAATATTTTGGATAATGGTATAGTTTGATAGTAAATTAGGTTCTTTAATATCTCATCTCCTAGGATACCTTTATAAAAAGTAACCATTATGAATCTATTAAATTGCTTTGAGTAATGCTAATATTCTGCCTGAAATCCAAGTTTTTCTATTACTTCGTTAGCAATACTGAAAATTCTATAGAGCGGAGGGTCTTTGTAAATACTACACTACTAAATATGATTAATTGATAAAATACAAATAAAACTGTTGTATTTAAAGTTGGTGTTTTTGTAACAATCTAATTTCTTTCAGATCTTATTATATACAATATCATAGTAAATGCAAAGAGTATTGACTGCAGTGTACTTTTCCTACCCTACTGATTTAGTATAATTATGACTCACTTATAGTCAGGAATATAGAAATACAATTTTATTATATTTAATGCTTATATTTTCATTACTTCGTTACTTTTTCATGCACTAGAGGATTATTATCAGCATTTTATGGGAATTGGGAAACAACGGCATGAACAGATTCAATGATTATCATGAAAATAAATGAGATTCAAAATGAATTTTGTTTAAATCAGCAACAGTTTGAGAGACTATAAAATTAAGGGTATCATTGGATATATAAATTTTAATTAAGCAATTTTATAGATTTAAAGGTATATATAATTAATTGTTTATTTTATCTATTTATTTATAACATTTTGTAATGTTTGAGTAAACATTTTGTTCCCTTCATTATCTTTGATATATCGCAATTGTCATCAATCTATTCTTCCTTAATTTAATTTTTATCTTCATCCGAACTATTATACGACAATCTCCAATTATATGATTGTTATTTTGAATGATTCGTATCCATTTCATCTTTGAATCACTCTAACACATAAACTAATCAACATTTATGAACATAATAGCTTATTAATTGTAGACAAACTATTTCTTCACATGATATCGTTATTTAATTATAGTCATTACTAAACTCTGAGAGAATGTAAGCATTATCTATGAAATGCACTGCTTAATGAAGGTATCTCCGAATAAGATCAAACAAACCCGACAAAAGCAGCCTTATAAGTAGCTTAGCAAATATTATCAACTCTATAAATAAAGCTAGCCTCAACAATTCCACATCAATTTGGCGAGACTAAAAACAAAACACAAAACATAACAACAGATTGATATCACTACATGGGATACTATAGTTAATGAAGTGGCTTAGTTCAGAAGACTTCACAAGTGGAGTTTGAATCATTTTGAAAAACCAGTTGAATAAAAATTTTACATAAATATCTATTCTTTATATTGAAAGAATAAATAATTATATAGTGTTGACAATGTTTAAAATATATTAATAAAACTGTAAATGAACGAGAGATAACTATGAAAAAGGCAATGAAGATACAGCAACTGCTTCTGCAGCTAGACTCTGCAGAATAGAGAGCAGCAAAAATCAAGATGAAGCATTAATATAAAATGATAAATCAATACTCTCTTCATTACACCATTCTCTAAAGTAAATAAGCATAAAAGGAAATAAATGAGTTATTAAAATTATGAAGCAAGGAGAAAATTATAAATAAAAATAATAAATAAATTTATTTTATATTAACCAATAAATAATAAAACTCTTGGTAGTATCAATGAGGTTAAGAAATTCAAGGAAACTACTAGATCATCTATCGCCATAATGCCAGCTATGTGAAAGTAATCAAAATGGAAGCTGAGAACACATGTCTTTAGCCAAGTTAGCAATGATGCAAATAACTAAGGCTGAAATGATTGAAAAGAGTGACAGCGAAAAGAAGGACATTGAAGTCTTACTATAAGCTAGTGTGTGAATTAGTAATTGGCTTATTAGGCTAGAAGAAGGCTAGTAAGTTCAATAAGCTAAAGTAAAAGTAGTAGTAATGTAAATATTTTTTATAATTGTATATTATTATATTTTAATATAAATTAAACTAAGCAAATAAGTAATTTATAAAATGGAATCAAATGAAGAATTTAAATAGGCTTAACTAAGCCAGCTGTTGATTATGAAAGAAAATGTTGATGTGGTTAAGTCCGGAAGTTAACCTTATTAAAACAACATAAATTATTCTGATAAACTGTTGAAGAAATCAAGAATTAAGTTGTTTAAGTGAAATATGGATATTTAAAAATTACACATTAATTAAGTTAACAGTAATATGTATATAAATATTATAATAGCTTAATTTATAAATTGATGTTAAAATTAGGAGTACAATAAGAGGATCAGGAATATAAGAATAAGCATTTTTAATGCTGTTTTAATTTGGGAATTTAATATAGTTTAAAATAGTATGAAATATAATAAAACTTAAAAATTAAAATTTATAATCATAACTGTAAGTTCCCTAGTATAAGATAAAATTAAATCCTTGGAATATTGATATTATTAATAGTCAAAATATTCCCCACAAAAATACAACTAAAAGAAATAAGAAAGTAAAATCTGTCTTCAAATTAGTAAATCAACCCAACCTTTAGTAGTAATAACATAACATCAAACAACAAAAATCAAAGAAAAATGGAAGAAACACAATAAATATTAATATATTATCAGTAACATGCTAAAATACTTAATGGAGGGTAATTGTAAATAATATAAATAAGCAAGATAGATTAAAATCTAAGAGAGAGAGAACATGTAGCTTAACAAATTCATATTATTATTATGTATAAATTAATTAGAAAGTAATAATTATAATTTAATAATTTGAAACTATTTATTTATTAACAGACAGTTTTTATACGAAGATCTTTTACTGTGAAATAATTTAATTTAGCAGTTAATTATTATATTACCATGATCAATAAATAATCTAAGAGTATAATTTGTTTGTGAATATTAATGATGAGATAATAATTTGAGAAGAATGAGTTTGTATGTGAAACAGTTTTGATTTTATATATAGTTTTAAAATTAGTTTAGTACTATGTGTATTAAGTGAGTAAGTAAGTAAGTAAGCATAATTGTAAATCTGCATGTCTTTGATTATTTAATGTTCTATTATGCTAAAGAAGTTGTTGTAGTATCTGCTTTAAATGGAACTGTCATATCTTATGATGCCTGACCCTTGTGAAACGAACGGCTGTAGCATGTCTAAGCATCTCAGGCGCAGCTGCCAGCTATCAAGGTACTTTTACTGGATTTCTTACAGGGATCCAGAAATTGGGAGAAGAACAATGAGGCATGGTTAACTTGCCATTCACTGTAATACACTTACAAACATCGAAATTGTATGGCTACCATTGGGAATCAGTGACTTAGTAAGGTTAAATAATTTTGTGTATGTCTCCATAGATACCTACTATTCATGAATGGCTATAAAGGCTTGAAGGGTGGTTATTAACATTGCTAATGAAGTTTCTTATAGCACTGAAAACGAGATTGAATTGATATTTCGAACTCAATTGACAAGATCAAACTAGTATTAAGCATCATGATTGCAAGAATAAGATAGATAGAAGGTCATATATTGCCAGATACCCAAGCATATGTAAGCGTTGACACTCTTGACATCTGAGAATGTTCCCATTGGTGCGGAGAAAAGAAATCAGAGATTTAAATATCGATAGTATATTGGTGTTTTATTGGATGATATGCTAAAGGGCTTACAGCTAGATGCATAGTGCTTCAGGGATCTTAGACCTTCTAACGTCATGGGATACATTTCTTCGAAAGTCTACTTATGCTATTATGAAATTGCCAATGCCACTCGACTGCATAAGAGAGGAATTCAAATATCCACCAGAGGAAAGTGGCAATAAGCTAGAAAAAAAGCATAAAAATGAAAGAAACGTGTGACTATAGCCGAAATAAAAAGAAAAGCCATGAGTAAAGAGACTTGTTGAATGGCTCTGGCATAGCATGAGAAACAAAGATGTACGTTCTCGGCCCCTTGTATAAATGTCTGAGTAAAAGATTCCTTCTCTCTGCGTCTTTTCATGGAGAAATTGTGTGGTGCCTCTGGCTGGCCACCATTAAAAGGTTCGCCCCTTACTTAGTTTGCAAAACCGAAAGTTTATCAATGCCTGAATTCCCAACGTAAGTATTATGATAATATTCTTAAGAAGCCGTTTAAACTACTGCTGTAGGCTAAAGAATTGATAAATGCCGCGAATCTGATGCTGAGCCCATGCTATTGCTTAATGCTTAAAGTAGTGGATTCACTATAAGCTTTATCTTTAATAATTATTTGGAAAAGCGATACTTCTGTTAACATTCGACAAGATGTCAACTATCTGACATCGAGAAGATTCAGTGCATAATGTGGTACGTGTTGTAAAGCCATAATCAAGATAGAAGACTATAAAATTAATGTGCCATCCAAAAGGAAAGTAAGAAAACTACTACGATAAATCTCTTAAGGTCTTGAAGTCTTGGCAGGACAGTTCCTGTCAATAAAATTACTACACAGCATCCTGCTATACTCATAGAATTTTCTTGTTAAATTAAAAAATTTAGTAATTAAACCTTTGTATAAATAGATTATCTCTTCTATATTTATTTAGCTAGTGTTTTTTTTTGTATTATTATTCATTTGTCCCCAATTTTAAATTCTTTTATTATCTTAGTATATTTAATTAAGGAATCGAAGATGGAGACTACCCCTAACAAATTTAACATAGCATTTATTGAATTAATTATTAATTGTAGTTATACAAAATTATTATGCATACATTAGCTATAGAGTATAAAAGTATATAGTTTAGATTACCTGAACCAAAAACCTTAAAATAACTTAACTTTATATTTAAAGTCTTTGGCATTGTTATGTTATTAAATATATTACCAATAATCTAATTTGATTAACTCTTTAGAAGTACTTTTGTTAACGGTAAGATTATATTTATTAATTATAGCATTCTAATATATAAATAAGTTATAATTATAACATTGTAAACTGTAAATAGGATTGAAATATATAACTATAACTTTAAATTATCAAACGTATTTGGTGGCTCTCGAATTAAGTAAGAATTTTGATATAAATGATTACAGCAGTATACTTCTGTGTTTTTAATTTAATATCTTAAGATATATCTTTTTAGATTGTTAACAATCTATAAATTGATGTTAAACCATGATTATCTATTAAGATATCTCTATTTAATTTTAAATATCTTATACCACAATTAATAGTTTCATTAATAAATTAGTTTTACTATTTATTTTAAATCAAAATATGTTAAGCTTACATAGCTTTTAAGAAACATATCAATTAATGTGCCCATTTTACAATTGAGAGAGATCTTATTGAAATAGGAATATTGGCAACTAACAATCAGTTGATTGACCTTTAGAGGGATATCTTTGGTCTTTTAACTGCAGTTTTTTTTATATTTCTTATAAAAAAATGATACAAATTAAAAGAGTAAAAATATAAGCCAATAAAATTTAATCATTTACAGTAATTATTGAAGACTTATAATTAATTAGGTGTAATTTGTTTAAATTTTCTTTAATTAAAATCATATATTTAATAGCAAGTGATAAGAGAAGAATTTAATGAACCAAACAGATATAATGTGATAGAATTCAATTAAATCAAGATGGGAATAATAACAAGAGTAGAGTTTTTGAAGTAAAAACTACTGCATGATTATAATTATATATACTACAGTAATACCTCATAAATAGCATGAAATAAATATTTATGAATATAAAAGAATAAATAATGATAATTAAATTGAATTAAATCAAATATATAAGGGGAATGGGTAAATGCAACGAAAACAATTGGACAACTAGTAGATCTTGAAACTAATAAATATATTAAACCAATAAATAAATTGGATAGATTCTTTTCTTTAAAGTAAGAAATGCTATAAAAAGAAAGAAACTAGTTTATGAACTAAGTATTTAATACACCATATAATCATTTATACATGAACCTTATATAAATTATAAAATTACCTAATTTATTAATTAATAAAAAGTAAATTAAAGTGAAATAAGAAGATTTAAAGCAAATGTCAAGGTTAAATAGTGAATAGAAAAATATTCAGGTAAAAGAATAATTATTAATTAATTGGATACTTCCTTAAGTAGAGGTAATAAGTTAGTTGGATTATTTTATATTATTGTCTTATGAGTATTTCAAGACTTTAATACATGACCACATTCGGTGGGTTAAAGGGTACTCCTGCGGTCACTAGTTGAGTCATTATAACTCATATTTCTTTCAAACATCTTGACATACGAAGATATCAATGAATATCATAGCAATTAGATTGTTAGTATGAATAGATTTCAAAATTATAAATCCTCTATTTTTTATAGTATTTGCTCTTTTAGAGATAGTATAAGCAACATATTGTAGTTGGAACAGTAACCTCTTCGGAATTACATTTATTTGAATAGTTAGTCTACAGTATCTTGACCCAAGTAACGGGTCATTTTAATTCAATTACATCAACTTAAAAAACTTTTGTGCTCCGAGTTCATCACTAATTGAACATAAATACTAAATTAATAAATAGAAATGTATTATAAAAATAGAATAAAAGCATTTATAATAATGATATGACAATATAAAAAAAAATAATTGATTAAAGGAAGAATATTAAATAAACAAAACATAAAAATCAACAAAAACAAACACAACCCCGAAAAATACCAAATGTATTAAGAAAAAAATTCAGTAATTATCTTTTAAATAATAGAATGAAAAAATTAAAAAAAATAATAAATTGAATTTTATTAAAATAAAATAATGAAATAATATATCAAAAGTAATTAAAATCAAACAAAAAAACCACCGAACAAACAACTAATACAAAAATAATAAAAAGAATATTTAAAACTAATCAAAACCACCGTTATCATTCATTTCCATCAAATAAGACAGTAGTTATAAATAATCAAATTTTTATCATTTTTATGAGTATCACAGCACTATTACAGTTCTTAACAAATTTTAGGAGCAATTTTACTAAAACTAATTCTAAGAAATTTGAAGTTTAGGAACAATATCGAATTCGTTGTATAGCTACCAAAATAATTGATGGTTTTCTGATGGCTAACCTCTATGACAAAAGTCCATGACAACCATTCTTTACTAAACTGATTCCCCTCTATCTCTAAAAGAACTCATCTTGTGACGTCCTTATAGTCTAAAATATATGGAATTGGGATAAGATTAAAATCAATATTAAATAAAAAATCTTAAATTAAATATGACGCAAAATAGCAAATGGGTTTTGATAAAAGTGGCAAGCGCTAAGCGTATCTTTAAGGAACTCTTGTGATTATGTTAGCTTGTGTGGCTTAAACATATCCATCGCTGTGCATTGGTGGTCGGTGCTTTATTATGGTAGTTGCCCTTGTTGATAGTCGGTGATATTAAGTATGTGTTGCATTGCGAGTCGGAAAAGTCGAGAGGCCCTGCGCGGAAAATTTTTATACAAAATTATGATTGCTGAAGCCCGAAGGTCAAGTCGCATCTTAGCATCGCCCCTTGAATTATTACTCACGCCCTCCCTGCCGTAACTCTGCCAAATTTTTGCACTCGGCTTAGGAGTGAGGAAAATTACGCCTCCAGGACTTAGGGAATCTTTAAATTAAGAGTGGTACTTCTCTCGCAACTCTTACAGAAGTCCGAAATACTATATATAGGAGGATCCATTTTTAGGATGAGTGAGATAAACCTGTATTTAGGTGGGGGTCTTCGATTTTCGAATTCCCTTAGGCGTTATTACGATGCCCTAAGCCTATACGAATTAGCTGGGGCCAGTGCAGTAGCTCATGGATTGTCAATGCCGTGGGCTCTGTAAGGGCTATAGCTCTCTTAGTCGTACCCGCCAAATGAAGCCCTAAGCTCGATTCGAGGATCGAGTGAGTCTTAAGTGTTTCAATATATCTATGTTGGGGTTAGGCATTACAGCTAGATTCCCGCATATTCTCGATTGTAGTATGACTTCGTTCAACGAAGCGAATGTTCAAACGCTTGGCGGGGTCAGCGCTTATATATGCGAACGGCCGGGGTCATTATCAAATCATGAATTAGCCCTAAAGATTATAGATACCCGGCTCTATGGTAAGCTCTCACTATACAAATCAAACATAGTCAAGCGTAAACCATCTAAGAGCTAGTGATGCTAAGAGGAATGGCCATTAGTTTAATCTCCTCAGCGAGGAGTGCAATTTAAATGATCATGCTAGCGCACTCACTATTAGGTCCAGCTAGAAATCTTGCAGTGGCGAGACTTAAATTCCCTTGGCAAATTAAAATCTCCTGGCAATAAATGATTCAGCAGGCATTAAGGGATCTCAGCGAAATGCCTAGAACGCTCCACCCGCTACCAAGGCGTCAGCAAAACCAAATCTTAACTCCGCTGAGAGGCTAGGGAACCCTCAATACCAGCAATCAAAGATCCTGAGGAAAAGACGTGGATATGGAGGCAACCTTGCTTGGTTGGACGATGGAGAATTCTCTAGCGATAAGAACTATCGGAGGAAAATAGCCTTGGGCGAATAAGCTGCAAAAGTCAGTGGCATTTCCCGTGCCTGCACTTTATCTCTCAAAGCAGCATTCGAAGTTATTGGGCATTCGATCTCGCTAGACCCATTTCATGACAGAAGCATTCAGTTTCAGATTCAGTGTGTAGGGAAATCAAAAACGATCGTGGCCGACTATCACTACTTATCTAAGAACTGCGACTCGGAGAAGCTGGGACCGATCCATGAATACATCAAAGCCTAAGGGATCAAAATTAGCCAGCCGACTATCGTGAAGTACAGGCGCAACTGCGCGGGTGCGAACGAAACAGCAAATTCACTAGCATCGACCGATTTTGATAAGCCACCTTTAGCAGAATATGGGGAAGGCTGGTATTATGGCAAGAAGTATCAGCAAGAATGCTTTGAACCGCACAAAGTCAACTTCAGTAGCATGTGGTTTTAATGAGCCAAGCCCTAGGAGTACATGGATTGTGTAGTCCATGCTATAAATTACGCAGTGGGTTACCGCTGTTTTACTTCACGCTCCCAAGTAATTCGCTTAATGAGGAGAAGAATGCACCTGACCTTAGATCAAGCTCTCACGTTCAAGCAATAAAACGGAATGTCTCTAAAACAGATGAGGGACATCGTGGCGGATGAGTACAATATATACACCCCAGAGCTCATATTTGAATGGGAGTACAAAGTGTCAGACGCCTACTGCGCTCAGCTTCTTTAGACCATTAAATCTTCTTCTTCAACCGTCTTCGTTATGATATACCGAGACCAACGCCTTGACATCACCTTTAGCCATGCGGTAACCCTAAAGAAATGCGGTATGGGCATAGCCTTCTTCGACAGCGCTCGTACGGAATACTGTACATGGGCGTTGAGAAATGAACATAATTCTGGGATGTAGGTAATTTCCTGAGAAGCATTTACTCCATCTAGCTCTGGGTGCTAAAGCCTGACTCGTATAGCTTTGCCTATAAGAATAAGTAGAAATTGCTTCTGCAGAGTATCATGACAGGAGAGTTATAAATGCAGACTCCTAGGAATGTTAGCACCAAGCGCAACAAAAAATCAAAGTCCAAGCGTCTGACCCTAAGAAAGAAACATAGAGTGGACGCCCCTCCCACGCATCAACATCATTAGTAATGATGAAAGTAGATTTATCTATTTTAATTTCCCTAATAATGTTTTGAGTTTATCTCTGTTCTTCTCTTGCTGAGCCCACCGGACTCTCCAACAGTATAGGTAATCGGAAGGCGGCTATCGATTGCACCTATTGCCATTCGATTTGAGTGGCTGGATCCCAAGATAATTTGAAAACAAGATTATCGCATAATAATTACAATAATACGCTTAGATGACAAGTGAGCAAAACCGAGTATCCTTAGACCATCTATAGAGGTACATCAATTCCAAGCAAGAGCTATATGAGTCAACCCTTAGAAACGGATACTTCCTACCCCATGCGAAATCATCCATTGTCACTGAGGACTATCTGCTCAAGATTATCAGGGGCGAGCTATGGTGCCCGCTTTATAAGGACATTCGGCTGCAGCCTTGTGCGAGGCCCCCTCCTAAGAAGATTTTGCTTGAGAAAGTGCAGGAGGCGGCAACGAAGATGCACAAGGATCTCGGCATAAGCAACCAGTATCAGCCAAATAAGGCCTGGCTAGTGAGCTTGCTTTCAACCTACTCACCGCGAGATGAGATTTTTGATAAAGGCTTCTTGCCACCGGCTAAGCCAAATGCGCTCAAGACTCTCAAATCGGTTGAGCTCCCTAGCGGGTTCCTTAAGAACCTCCCATCCTCGAAGAAGAAGCATCGAAAATCATGCCTTGCTCTTGCGAGAGAGGGTAAGATTGCTGCAAAGATGTAAAAGCTAACCGCCCAGAAAGAGAAACTGGGCCTCACCTTGAGTCTTCTCGGGCACCCTGAAGAAGGCAGAAGCCCTTTCCGTAAGTATAGAGAGATTCCCTAATCACATGCCTATAGATTAGTAGAGTGCTGGTAAAGGTTCTCATAGCCAGCAGCATTACCCCACCCCGTAGAAGATGCAGTTTTGATCAGACTAGCTATCCGCGCAAAGCGTTAATGAGTGACTAGACGTTCGAGTCGCAGAGGCGGCGCACAGTGCCCTTGTTAAGCTTCTCCAAGATTTTTCGGATGCTACTTTCGATTGTGGCATCATCTGGCTGAGTCCCCGAAAACCTGATGACCCTTTGTTTCCATTCGCGCTTGATTAAGGCCCATAGCCGCTCGATGGAATTCATAGAGCAGCTGTATGGCGGTAGGTATAGAGGCGTGAAGGTGTTGTCGAACGCCTTTGCTCCCGCCTTGCTGTGATGCACTGGTAGATTATCCATAACACAAATAGCATCGCCTCGTACCCTCCCCTTAAGGCCCTCGAGAAAGTCCCTGAACCTGTCCCCATTCAGGCTCTCAGCTAAAACGCAATAGTAGGCCAAGCCGATCTCATAGCTTATGGCACCCACTATAGTGAAAGAACGCCCTCACGTGCTAGGAATTGATAAGCTGAGCCCATGCTTGCACCATATCCTACTCGGGGTCTGCCAGCGATTAACAGACGTCTCGTCTATATAGACCACATGCCGATCCGCTTGAAGCGACTCGGATAGCTCTCGAGCCTTATCTGTCTGCGCTGCAGATAGTCTCCTTGGGTCCTTGGTCTTGGCACCATATTGATAGGAGGGTTTCGAATAGGTAATGCCGTTGCTCTTGTAATAACGCGCTAAGGTTGTCCCAGTAAATGAAGGCACCCCGTATTTGACTTTGATTACGTCCGCCCTTCTGCAAAGAGACAAGCCAGCCATCTGCTTAAGAGATTCCAGCGAGCACACCTCTGCCACTTGCTGGTCGTTCAGCACTCGCTTGTGGTTGTGAGCTGATAAATGCCGCTTCCGTATGATCTGGTGATCATTCTACCGCCAACGTCTAACGATCATTGATATGGTCGAGACCCGCATCCCTAAGCGCTGCCCGATCTCGGTGTAGCTATGCCAAATATGTTCCTCCGAATCCAGGGACTTATAGCGCAAGTAAATTACAAGTCTCTGCAGGAGCTCACTTGAGTCCCTCTTAGTCGGATGCTTTAATCTCGCAGCCTTTTTCTGCTGGGGTCTTGGCAGAGTAGGGTCTCTACGCATTCGACTTTAGAGGTACGCAATAACCTCCTGTGAATTCAGCTTTCTTCATTTCGACTGTGGAGCATATTAGCTAATATCCTCGCCTTGGGAGTCTCGTCGCCTTTTCTTATTTCGAAGCCTCTAGTCTAATTAATTTACGCTTTGCATTATTAATTTAATTGATAGCGAATTATGATTTATTTATCTTACATATTCACTCCAATTTCATATATATATATAGACTATTAGGTAAGGCGTGCGAAAGATAAAATTAAATACTATTATCTGTAGCTCTTTAAAGCTAGATGAGTTGACAAGACGCAATTTGATTAATTAGAAGATACACCTAGATGCCTATTTTCCATCAAATTAGACAGTAGTTATAAATAATCATCCTTTTTCATTTTTGAGTGAGTATCACAGCACAATTACAGTTCTTAACAAATTTAAAGATCATTTCTTTTAAAACTAATTCTTTAAATTTAGAGGTTTGGGAACAATATCGAATTCGTTGGATAGCTACCAAAAAATAATTGATGATTTCCGATGGCTTTCCTCTTTGACAAAAGTCCATGACAACCACTCTTTACTTCACTGATTCCTCGCTATCTCTCAAAGAACTCATCTGGTGAAGTCCTTAGGTATGGTTGAGAAAGATAAACTTAAATACTATTATCTGTAGCTCTTTAAACCTAGATGAGTTGCACAAGACACATATTGGATTAAAGAAGATACATCTAGATTTGGCCTTTTCAAATTTCCAATTATTTAAGTCATGATATTTTAATCTCTTAAAAAGTCTCAATAAATACCTCAGAATCGTCTATTTTCCATCAAATAAGACAGTAGTTATAAATTCATCTCTTTTAATTTTATGAGCTATCACTTGTCTATGACAGTGATTAATAATTTTAGGATACAATTCTTCTTAAACAAATTCTAGGAATTAAGAGGTTAAGCGTACAATATCAAATTCGTTGAGAGCTACCAAAAAATAATTTTTGATGATTTAATCTGATGGCTTTCCTCTGACTGACAAAGTAATGACAACACTCTTTACTTCACTGATTCCGTATCTCTCAAAGAACTCATCTGGTGAAGTCCTTAGGTATGGTTGAGAAAGATAAACTTAAATACTATTATCTGTAGCTCTTTAAACCTAGATGAGTTGCACAAGACACATATTGGATTAAAGAAGATACATCTAGATTTGGCCTTTTCAAATTTCCAATTATTTAAGTCATGATATTTTAATCTCTTAAAAAGTCTCAATAAATACCTCAGAATCGTCTATTTTCCATCAAATAAGACAGTAGTTATAAATAATAAAATTTTATCATTTTATGATTATCACAGCACTATTACAGTTCTTAACAAATTTTAGGAGCAATTTTACTAAAACTAATTCTAAGAAATTTGAAGTTTAGGAACAATATCGAATTCGTTGTATAGCTACCAAAAAATAATTGATGGTTTTCTGATGGCTAACCTCTATGACAAAAGTCCATGACAACCATTCTTTATTTCACTGATTCCTCCTATCTCTCAAAGAACTCATCTGGTGAAGTCCTTAGGTATGGTTGAGAAAGATAAACTTAAATACTATTATCTGTAGCTCTTTAAACCTAGATGAGTTGCACAAGACACATATTGGATTGTAGAAGATACCCCTAGATTTGGCATTTTTACATTTCTTATTATTTTAGTCATGATATTTTAATCTCTTAATAAGTCTCATTAAATACCTCAGATTTGCCTATTTTCCATCAAATTAGACAGTAGTTATAAATTATCATCCTTTTTCATTTTATGAGTATCACTGCTCTATTACAGTTCTTAATAAATTTTAGGATCATTTCTTTTTAAACTAATTCTTTGAATTTAGAGGTTTGGGTACAATATCGAATTCGTTTGATAGCTACCAAAAAATAATTGATGATTTTCGATGGCTTTCCTCTTTGACAAAAGTCCATGACAACCACTCTTTACTTCACTGATTCCTCGCTATCTCTCAAAGAACTCATCTGGTGAAGTCCTTAGGTATGGTTGCGAAAGATAAACTTAAATACTATTATCTGTAGCTCTTTAAACCTAGATGAGTTGCACAAGACGCATCTTGGATTAAAGAAGATACATCTAGATTTGGCCTTTTCAAATTTCCAATTATTTAAGTCATGATATTTTAATCTCTTAAAAAGTCTCAATAAATACCTCAGAATCGTCTATTTTCCATCAAATAAGACAGTAGTTATAAATAATAAAATTTTATCATTTTATGATTATCACAGCACTATTACAGTTCTTAACAATTTTAGGAGCAATTTTACTAAAACTAATTCTAAGAAATTTGAAGTTTAGGAACAATATCGAATTCGTTGTATAGCTACCAAAAATAATTGATGGTTTTCTGATGGCTAACCTCTATGACAAAAGTCCATGACAACCATTCTTTACTTCACTGATTCCTCTCTATCTCTCAAAGAACTCATCTGGTGAAGTCCTTAGGTATGGTTGCGAAAGATAAACTTAAATACTATTATCTGTAGCTCTTTAAACCTAGATGAGTTGCACAAGACGCATCTTGGATTGTAGAAGATACACCTAGATTTGGCATTTTTAAATTTCCAATTATTTTAGTCATGATATTTTAATCTCTTAATAAGTCTCAATAAATACCTCAGATTTGCCTATTTTCCATCAAATTAGACAGTAGTTATAAATAATCATCCTTTTTCATTTTTGAGTGAGTATCACAGCACAATTACAGTTCTTAACAAATTTAAAGATCATTTCTTTTAAAACTAATTCTTTAAATTTAGAGGTTTGGGAACAATATCGAATTCGTTGTATAGCTACCAAAAAATAATTTATGATTTCCGATGGCTTTCCTCTTTGACAAAAGTCCATGACAACCACTCTTTACTTCACTGTTTACTCGCTATCTCTCAAAGAACTCACCTGGCGAAGTCCTTAGGTATGGTTGCGAAAGATAAACTTAAATACTATTATCTGTAGCTCTTTAAACCTAGATGAGTTGCACAAGACGTTATTTTGATTTTAGAAGATACACCTAGATATGGCATTTTCACATTTCCAATTATTTAAGTCTTGATTTTTTCATGTTTTTTTTAATCTCTTCAAAAGTCTTTAATATCTCAGATATTGTATTTATATGTGTATTTTATTATAATTTATTTTATTTTTATTATTTTTTGTCATTTATTTTCCATATTTATTTGTTAATATCTGTATTTTCTTTATACTTTCATAATGTATTTTTATTAGTTTATTTTAAAAAATTATAAATTTTTTTTATTACATATTTTATAATAATGATTATTTAAATTTTTATATATTTTTTTATGTCTTTTATTATTTTGAACAATCAAAACCCAAAAACCCTTTCAGTAGTTTGATTGAGTTTTTGATTGATAAAAGTAGACTATTAGTGCATACTTTATTAGGGTTTTAATAGGGTTTATGTGGTGTTTAATGTTTAAATATTAGTATTTTAAGTGAGTATAACAAGCGAGTTTTTAAAATATTTCACACAAACATACGCTTAGAGTCATGTGGTAGTTCTCTGAATTTTATCTTTCTAAGTTGATGTTTGATTGTTTCTATTGTTTGTTAATTCTCTTAGCTTGGCTTGATAATAGTTGAGTATGCAAGTTCTCTGAGACCTCTATTTATTTTATTTTTATCGAGATATTGTTTGATTTTCCCTAGAATCTCTCTCACCCCTGCAGCTAAAGTAATCGTTTCTTGGCATGTCGCTCTCTATCTATTATTATTACTGCTAGAGCCCAGATATCGCATTAAGTGTCTCCATCTCTCCAATCTTCTCTCTCTGGGAAATATCCAGGAGTGCCGTATAATTTCCTTGTGCTGAGGCTTGCACTCTTTGAGCTCTGTTGAAGTCAATAATATAAACTCTAGAGGTTGAAAGTTCATCATGATGTTCTCTGGCTTTAAGTCTCTATGAACATAACCTAGCTTGTGAAGCTCTTCAATCCTATCAACTATCTGCTATACTATCTAGCTAATTTATCTCTGACATCTATTGTCAGATAATAATTCTCTGTAAGTCATTTCAAGCAAAGGAAGCCTGAAGGCTACATGATCTTACCAAGTAAATAGTATCAAGCTAGATGATATGCCTGCACTCATTTAACTTTGCCTTATAAAGAGCATATTACTCATTAGCAAATTCCATTTGGGACTTGTCATCAGCAAGGAAGTAATTAAAAGGATATATCTTGTAAGCGAATTAGTCATCAGTAATGACTCTCTTATCTATTTTATCTTTAAGTGTCAGGTAGCTTTCTAGGCAAGAATCAAAGTCAATTATTTTTAATATAGGAATCTTCATTGCCTCAATTTTTACCATGATTTTATTGATATCAGAGACTGGAAAGTTCTTGACTGCTTTCTTCATTTTAACTTACTTCTAGACTTCAACTCTAAGAGACTCCACTGGGTTTCTTGATCTTCTCTTTTAGAGGAATCTATTCCCTGTGGGTTCATGAATAAAAAAACTTTAATTGTGCTTTTTTTTAAGTGCACTTTGAGGTCTCTCGTATGAGAATATGGCTTCACGATTCGGAACTACTTCTCTTTCTTTTAATGCTTGAGATATAACCTTGGCATATCGTTGTGTATATCTCTCAAGTGTCTCTTATAAGTTGACTTGTAAGGGAAAACTTTATTGCATTCTTTGCATTAATAGTCAACTTTGGCTGGTATTTATTAATGCTCTATGGCGGGTTGTTTAACCTCCTCCTCAATTTGCACAGCTTCTTTGATAACCTCCTACTTAACTTATATTTAAATCTCAAAGCTAGACTGGTCAAAGTTGTCATAAGTAGGCTCCCACTGAGTACAAGCGTCTCTGGTCTCTACTTTTCTTGGTTGCTGGAATGATAACTTTTATTGACATGATCCAAGTAGTGCCGCTCTTCTCAAAAGGTTAGCGCTCATTTTAGTTTTCTGATATATTTTATTATAATAATGATAAAATCTACCTAGATAAACTAATATAGTAGAGTATAAGACACTCTGGTAGATTCTTTGCTGAGAGGTAAGAAAATTAACTAACCATAAAAGACTGTAAGTTGACATATTTTATGAGAATTTTATACATTTTAGTAAATTAAAATACTCCTAATTAAGTTTTGTTTCTCTAGGAGGTCCTCCAAATCAAGTTTGAACTTAATTTGGAGGTAAAGTTATTAAACATTTTTGAATTTAATATGCTCCTAATTAAGTTTTAACCTTAAAATTTAACTCTAATAAAGTTTGAACTTAATTTGGAGGACCTCCTAATATAATTAAACATTATTAGGAGCAATTTAATGGAGAAAGTTTGATAAAAATGGAAATCAATCTGTGAAACTTGGAGCAAGTTTTTCAATGCTTCTCCGTATATCTTTTCAAGGTTGACCTCCAGTAGGTCCTCCCTATTTAGTAGTAAGATTTTAATAAACTTAGAATGGATATCCATAATTTTAAATTTCATTAACATTTCTAGAAAGAGGAAGCAAGATGGAGTCTGTGAATGATGCAATGAAGAGAATTTAATCTCAAGAGTTATTAGGAAAATTTCGAAGTAAATAGGACCTTTATAGATATCTGGTATAGCAAGGTAAGTACATAAGTAAGATTAATAAATCCATTAAAGTTATATTATTCTTGCAAACTTAGGAGGGCACTACTTTTAAGTCTAATGAAATTAGGATGATAGAGATACCTAACTGCCCTGAAATATCAGTGACTAACCTATATGACGATGCTATGAGTGATCCGGACGTAGCTCTCTACCTTCCATCAAAGCTACAGCTCTCTAATAAAGTTGCCAGAGAGAAACTTCTTCTTTGGTGTTCTTGCAACTCTGAAACCTGAGTACTTAAATGAAGTTATTTAAGAAGCTCACAAGAAACGATACAGCATCTCTCCTGAAGAAAAAGAGAAGCAAGGTATTAAAATAAGTGATACCTGGCTGTAGGAACTTTAAAAGCATCCTTTCATCTCAAGTAAGCTTAGTCTTCTAACTTTATAGAAAAACCTGGTACTGCTATATACTTGATGAAAGAGCGCAGCAAATTAAACAGAGAGAGAAAGTCTCAAGTAAAACATGAATTGAGTAAGAGGCTCTTCAAAGATTTATAAAAGCCAGAAGAGATGAACATAGATGCAGGAGCTGGCACTAAGAGAAGAAACATAGGCCCAAGCAAGCCCTAAGAGGAAGAAAAGAAAGAGAAGCCAAATCCCTTTACGGGCAAATTTAATATGTGAACTTATTCATTCGTTTAAATCTAAAACTTATTTATATACACAAAATCTCCCTTCTCTTGCGCATACTTTAGCTTTATCATCGCTGACTCTCTTAGCAGCACTCTTAATAAAATCGACTGTATCTATCTTCAAGTCGTGCATCAAGTGATATAGTAGAAGTTTCTTGTAGTGGCCTTTCAATAACCCCCAATATAATTCAATTCCATTGAACTGAGGACTGTAGGGAACATTAAATACAGGTGTTATGTTTAGCCTTTCATATTCTTTCCTTGTGTCTTTAGTTTTATGGACAGATAAGTTATCTACAAACAGAATAATCTCTTAGTCGGCGTACTTATCTCTAAGCTATTGTAGGAACTTAATGTATTATTCGGTCTTTATTGAGCGAGGATGGATAACATAAGTCTCGAGGCCATTATCTTCGCTTATTCCACCAAGTATTGCATGAGTTTAAATCTTAACCTTTTAGTCATAAACTTCTATATTACTATACCTCTTGTACCAAGACCTTGATATAAAGGTATTGAATGTAAATACAGCTTCATCAGCGTGTATGAACTTTATATTATGCTCTTAAGACCTCTGCATTTAATCGAATATATAATTTAAATTATCCTTATAAAATGGAACATTAAAGTCAATCACTCTCTTAATGCGATTGACTGTCTTGTAAGATATTCCATTCTTTTTATATATGTTCGCTATAGATTAAGCAGAGATGTGAAGCTCAGGAAATTGGCGATGAAACATCACAGCCCTCTAGGCTAGAGAGAAATGAGCCCAGTATTTAAGAGTCTTATCATTAATAAGATATTCAATATGATGCTGCTAAAATTTTAAGGGTCTCTTAGGCTTAGAATTAAGATGCTATCTCTTTAAATTCAATGCTAATAGACAGTGAGACCTCACAGTTGCTGGAGATTTATGGAGTAGCCTTGCTATAGACGTATAATTCAGAACAGGCTTGAGTTATTCACTATATTCATCACATCCATATCGCAACTTAAACAATAAATCTATATAGTCACTGTCATAAACTGACCCCAAACCTCGCATATACTCACTTAAATTACTAATATTTAAACATTAAACCCCTACATAAACCCTATTAAAAACCCTAATAAAGTATGCACTAATAGTCTACTTTTATCAATCAAAAACTCAATCAAACTACTGAAAGGGTTTTGGGGTTTTGAATTTGAGGTGAGAGTTTAAACTTTTATAGTTGGAACATTATTTATTATTATTTTTTTACATCTCTTTAAACCATTTTGATATAAGGTATTCTCATAGATTAAAATTTTTAGATATGTTAATTTATCTCTTATTAAAGATTTTAAAAGTTTTTACTTTCTTTTTAGTAATTTTATCGCTTCTAAAAAATTTTTGTCTGAATGAATATATTTCTCAATTTTCTAATCATATTTTATATAGTTTATACCATATTATTTTATTATTTTGGTTCTTAGCAATAGTAATTATATTTTTGTAAAATTGTGATATTTTTTAAGATTTTAAAGGACTTTTATATTTTATAAGTTTTTATTAATTAGTTTAACAATTTTACAAGAATTTATTTTAAAGTAATATTTTTGTATTTTTTGGTACAATGATTATGAGATTACTCTAAAATCATGATTTCTGTTTATTCACAAAATAATGTGATATCTTTCTTTCTCAATTAATATTATAATACATAGCACATTTATAGATTTTTTGAAGAGGTCCTTATTAAAATGATCTCCATTATATTTTTTTTATTTTATTTTAATTTATTTTGCTTTTCTTATCTTTTTTTTTTACTTAGTACAGTGTTTTAATTCTAAATGATTATACACATATTTAAGTCCATTTTATTAAAGATTTTGATAAACATTTTTTGTAGATTTATATTTTCTTTCCTTTTTATTTGTATATCTTGAAGAAATGTTATGTATTAGGAATGATCTTACCTCTTGATTTGTCTAATTTGGGGGGGGAAAGTTTCCTGCACCGGTTTATGATAAAAATTAAATTTTAGGAAAGTTTCCTGCACTTTTTTAAAAAATATATTTTTTCTATAAAAAATATTTTTATTTCAACTACAATGCAACTTCCGAACGAATTTTATTGATTTAATTATACTTAATTTATTAATCAATAAGTCAATATTTCTTTTTAGATTCCAATTTTTTGCATATTTTATCTGATATTTTTTGGTTTTTATATCTTAGCAATTATATTGTCCTATCATTCTTAAAGTAATTCCAAGTATTGTATCCAATTGTTATCAAAATTTCAATTTTATGTTCTTTCAATACCTATAAAAAACTAGACTATATTTTTGAACTACCTATATAATGTATAAAATTCCTATTAATATTAGTAAGTCATAAAAATTTTAATTTTATGATTTATATTAATTTTTACATAAAATAAAAAAAAGTGCAGGAAACTTCCTCGAGTGCAGGAAACTTTCTCCCCCCCCCTCTAATTTTTTATATTTATATCTACATTTTGAGAATGTTTATTAACTTATTCACTTAATTAAAATTAATATTTTTATATTTTATTATATTCGAACTTATTTTTAATTATTTATATTATTAATGATCTTTCTAAAAGAGATTATATTGGCAAAGTTCATAACAGGATTTCTAAAAAGTGATTACAAGAGTGTAAAGCTATTCTTTCGAAAACATTGCGATTATGTCAAAGCACTAATATTGATATCATAACTGGAACCAAAGATGAAGCAGCATGCTCTACTGATTAAAGAGTCAAATTTAATTCACATAGAGTACACCCCAACGATCAAATCTCTTTAAGAATATCTGTTGAATAAGGAGTCGGGAAAAGAGAAGATGCAAGGATGGGTGCTAGAAGTTTTCACAAGTTAGAATATGGAGAGGTTGTGGATGCGATTTACAACGTGATTGTCTAGAAGTAAAATTTGAAAATGAACGGAGTGTGGATAGTTGACCCTTCAAATACAGGAAAGACTACAATAGCTGAGATGTTAAAGGAAATATTCATTTGCGATATTTTGGAAGATGGAGTCTCTCACTTCTTTGTCAAAGCTGCCGTGGTCGATGTTGCTCCGCAGATCACGATGATGGATGAAATGGATCACTTGCACTTTTTTGGGAAAAAGCAAAATATAGCGAGAATGAAGAAATTTATAGAGGGAAGAGGCTACTCAGTAGATTTAAAGTATGGAGAAACTTAAATGGCTTTCAAGAACACTTCAGTGGTAATAAAAACTAACGATTTGCCTTTCAATGAGATGAGCAAAGATAATTATGATGCATTTATGGAGAGAATCACAGTTTATAAACTTGGGATGCAATCTTTTTGGAGAGGAGTGGTATTCCTTTTCAGCATAGTGGACATAGCAAGACATTTATACGTAAGATTTGTAGAAAGTAGCAAGGCAGATGAGACAAACGCACATTCTGATGAGGAGAAAGATTAAAAAGATGGTCATGACAACTAGGAGAGAAAGTCCGAAGCATTATCTATGTCAATTGATTACTGAACAGCAATTGCTTTTTATATTTAATTAATAATTTAAGTTACTAATCACATTCCTCTCTCTCTCTGCTCAGTTGATCATTACACTTTTCCACATTAAGCAGTAAGCACATTCTTAGCACATCTGCTCAGTTGCTTAGTTTTATAATCTAAGCAGATATGCAGATTATTATGCTTTTGCTCAGTTGCTTTAGTTGCTTTAGTTGCTCAATAAATTCAATTTATTAATCAAATTTTAATATTAAAATAATTATTATAATTAATTACTTGAAATTAAGCTGTTTAAACTAATGGTCATAATCCTGCTTAGTTGCTCACAAATTTAATTTATGATACACTCTATTTCTTGCCTGTTATTATTTAAATCTTTTAACGTTATGTATTTGTTTATTAAATTTCTCAATTCAAATGTATTTTAATTATATTATAAAAACAATATAAGGTATGGTTATTCTTTATAAGGGAGCTTGAAGAAAGAAGGACGGATTTCCACTCGTCTAGGGAAATTTAGGACAATGGTGGCTTGTACCTTATTATCTGTGATGTTTTTTTTTTCTCCAAAAGGTCAACTCAACAAATTATCGGAAGAGTTGAAAATAAAGGATAATGGTGGCAAATTCTTTGGATAAATGGTTATCTAAAAGGATACCGTGGAGCAGGCAATCTAATTCCGATAAGAGTTCTTAGAGAATGAATCGCATATTAGATTCTCTAAATTATCAGACTATACTTTCCCAGAAGTATGGATTGGGTGGAAAGCTACAATCAACTTAACAAAAAGGTCCAGAAAATGAGATTTAGTCAAAATAGTATAAAAATCGGGAAAATAAAAATCCTTAAATACAAAGAAATATAAATTATACTCACTTTATATATTCTCAGTATCTGATTCATGAAATATGTATAATTTAAAATTTAATTTTATTATGAATTTATGATTTTAAACTAATTTATTTTTTCTACAAGAGTCAATTCTATATATTAATATTTTCAATTTATATCTCTTAATATGCTTATATATAGAAAATAATTAAAATAAAATTTGGTTTTGATCTTTATTAAGTTTAATTTATTCATTAGTAAGAACATGAATAATTTTGATATCATTTACTAATAAAAGCAACTATTTTTTAAGATAAAAAAATATTAATGTATAAAATAAATAATTCAGCTCAAGATTAAAACAGTGAATAAATTAACTTTCATAATAGTATAAAAGTAATTAAATATATAAAAACAATTTTAAATAAAAATAAATAAAATAAGAATTATATATTATAAATATAATAGAAATGGGCTCAAGTAGTAAAAATATAATATTTACTACTTGAGCCCATATTAAATATAATTATAATAAAATCAAACAAATTTATTAAAAATAATTATAATAATGTTTGAACAATGATTTATTTATATTTTCAATGTATTTTAAGAATTTAAATATTTAAAAATTTTACACTATTTTGACTGATTCAATCAGAGTAGCTTGAAGAGCCCCTGAGAAAAATAATCGCCTTTGAGGATGAATTTGATAACGAGAAGATACCCCTCATTTAGGAGAGAAATCAATACGATTGCTATTAGAAAAATTTAAAACTTCCAAAAAATGCTTATAAAAATCTATACAATATGCTTAAAACTCATCAAAGTTCTAGTGATAAGGTATAAAAATCGAAATTTAGTAGTAATTAAATATGCAATTAAGTTAAAAATATATACTGGCATTGAAAATGCAAAGAAAGATAGTCATATTTAGTTCCCCATCGAGACTACGCCATCTTTAAGGTTGTGGTTTCTTGCGAATACCTCTAATATGTATCCTCCGGGGCATAGATTCTCTGCATAGCAATAAGACTCATCAGGCTTCTGTGATTGAAATCGGATGTGCGATGCGATCACGCTAGGTGGCTTGTATCCCTCTTTTTTTATAGTGTAGGTCCCCCTTGCCGCAAATCCATGCTTCCTCGAATGCATGTCTCACCACATTCCCATTGCCAGAATGCACCACATCGGCGTTTGTTGTCTTGACCCAAACAAACTTATCTAAATATCTAAAAAAAATAGTTTAAAATTAATAATTGCTTACTTATAACCATGGTGATGTATGAAATCCCATGCCTGCTGTATCTTGGAGTTGACGACCCAGAGTATCATAAATCCATCAGTTTATATCATATGTAAGGGCATGTTGAAGAGATCTGAGTCCTTGAGTAGTGGGTATGATGGCTTAAATCCATGTGTAGCGAGTTACGAGAAACTGTCCCAGGGTGGGTCCACTATGATTATGTCGAAAAGTCTGCCTGCATATCTAAGTTGGGCATGTTTGAGTTCAGCCCACACATCTGGCCTGGTCACATCAGCGATATAGGGGATTGATTTGAATTATTTATTATTTTGAATTTATTTTATCATTTCATTTTACTTTTCAGTCAGTTTAGATACAGCTTGATCCTCTTGGGGTATATCTTGATTGTTAATGGGATTATTATTGTTTTGATTCATAAATTTGCCCATTATTGATATTTTTGAAAAGGTGATATCTGAATTCTCTAGTTTTAATTAACTAAATCTCTTGGTTATTAAGCTCACTGAGTTGAATGTTAAATGTTTTTGCATGTTTTGGTAATATTCCGGTTTTAATCTTAAATCATTCTCTAAATATGGGTACCGGAATTATTATGAATTATTTTTTATCATGAACTTATCTTTTTTTACGCAGCTGCTAGGATCATACAACGCCTTTTGTCTTAATCTATAATTTTGCCCTTCTTATTACTTTTGTTGAATAAATTATCCCAATCTTTCATTATTATGAATTGATTCTATATAATTTTGGTATAATTGTTTTTAGATGAAGGTAGCCTCCTCTTCGCTCACATTTTATTATTAATTAAAAAGGATAACTTGATTATCTTGATTATTTTAGTCTAATATATTTTCATTGTCATTATTGTTTCCATTATCACCATCTCCATTATTTCCATCGTCATTGCTATTTCTATTATTGTTATTTTATTATTATTGCCCAACTCGACTCTGTTTTAGTTATTGAAAGATCCTGTAGACTTAGTCATCCAGTTTTTAATCAAGGTATTATTCAATGTCATCATTGGTAATAAACCCAAAATCCTCAAATTGTTTTAGATTATTAATTAGAAGGTAACGATTAAGGCCATGTACTTCTTTAATTTGTAAAATAAGTTCCCCCTCTACATTTTGATGATGCCTTTTCTCATGCCTGTACTTATTTCTGTATTTGAGTATTGACTTTTTATAATTATTTTTGTAGTGACATACCAAGCACACTAGATATTATAATTAGAGTGCAGATTACTGCTTCTTTGGTATCTGTTATTATTATTGCATTATTATTTTCAATGGATTGAGTTGGAATCTCTACTAAATATGAATAATCACGCCCCATTCAATTAAATATTCAAGTCCCCGATGAGATCTCGTTTTCGCATTTCAATATCTGTTGGGTAAATATCTACTAAATCAGTAAACTTTATTTGTTGAATTAAACTCTTCTATATATTAGAATGGTAGTATTATGATGTGAATTCGCCTGTGGCTAGGTTTGTGTTTTTTACTTTTCCTATTCTAGTTAATCTCGATTATTTGTTATTTTTAGCATCCTTATCGTTCATATTTGCATAATTTTCCTTGTTATTAAGACACTGTGGATTCGTTGAATCCCAAAATTGTTAAAATCCTTTTCTATATGAGAGCTTAATCATATGTCCAGATTCTTAAATTAAAATAGCACATCCAGTATGAGATTGAGTTCAAAAGTTGTTATAAGCAAGTTTGGTTATCTGGGTATCCTTTAAAATTTAAAGCGAATAAGACCACAAAGCCCAATATAACCTTAACAAGAAAGCATTTAATTACATACAGACTGAGTTTCAGGAGCTCTCTATTAAAAATATGCATGACAGCGATGACTTGCTGAGGTCATTTGCAAAAGACTTCTTGCAGTAGCTTTGGGCGTATTTCTTAAAGTATATTAAGTAAACACCGTGCCAGAAAAGCTTGAAATTCAATCATAATTAAACCTAGTCCTCTTTACATTTATATTTTACTAATCAGCGCTAGAAGTCCTTAAAACTATGAATTGCTAAAATATGGACTGAATTTATTTAAAGTACATAACTTAGCCTGTAGGAATCTTGACAATAAATTACTAATCAAGCATTCTACTGTGAATTGATACTTCCATGCCATAAAACAGGTTTGGTAACTTTTAAGATTCAGCAATATAAAGTTGCCTTAGAGTTATCAGAGCGAGACAAAGTATAGATAGTAGAATACCATTGCCTTATAACTAGCCACTTCAATCTTATTCCTCCGCTTCCTCTAGTTGCTTTTATTCTGCTGATTCCACCGATTCCTCCACTTCTGCCGCTTCCTCCGCTTCTGCCGCTTCCCCCGGTTCCCCCGGCTTCTCCGGTTTCCCCGATTCCCCCGTTTCCCCCGATTCCCCCACTTCCCCCGTTTCACCCGCTTCCCCCGATTCCTCCACTTCCCCCGATTCCCCCACTTCCTCTGCCCCATAGTTTTTTTAACAACACTCAAGTTCTTCCCACCCATATTTATGTAGAAGTTAGTTAAAAGCCGAGTTCACTTGCTAATGGAGAATTTGTTTTGAAACAGTAATCTATTTAAGCTCCTGTAATTCCTCCACTTCCGCCGCTTCCTCCGCTTCCCCCGATTCCCCCGCTTACCCCGATTCCCCCGCTTCCCCCACTCTCATCGATTCCTAGCCCATATAACATTATCAGCTATCCAATTTTTATATCATCCTTTAAACAATTTACTATTGATCACGTTTGCAAGGGGCTACATTAATGTTTCACGAAAATATTAACTACTATGAAGCCATTGAGTTTTTATGAAAAATGCTTTGCATAAGCTGAATTCAAATCATTATGCATTTTATATTATTAGAAGTAGTTTGATGACTTTAATTAAAAAAGACAAGGGAGAACTTCTTAATGAAATTTTTAATTATGCAGACCATCTTTAAATTTGGTGCCATGAATAACTTTTCTACTAAGTACATTCCCCGTGCATATACCACCAACCCTTTTTATTTTATCAAGTAGTTATAAATTAATGATTTTGTATTTATGAGGCTACTGTGTCTAACTTCATCGTCCCCAGTTGTTTCTACTAACAATGAGCCTTAAAACATGCATGAAAATAAAGTCAAGAGCATAAGGAAGCCTGCTTAAAAAAGCTCTTGAAGCCCATTCAAAGTTGAGGGTTCTGATGCTGTTGGAAATTATTTTTATTAGATTCTCACTCCTTTTATTATCTCTATAACAATAAAACAAAAGCAACCTTACCTCAATAAAAAAGGACCTTAATCTTTAATTAAGTTTTACTTTTTGATGTATGCAAATACCTTTTCTATCGGTGCTAGATCAAACTAGTAAGGACCTAAAAATAGTGTATGTATATCTAGTAGTTGTAACTTTTCTTTAATGTAGCTGCTTCTATGATAGGAGGCATTATCTAGCATGAACACAGATTCCTGTCTCCTATTGACATTTTCCTTATTGAGTAAATTACACAATCTTAGTATAAAAGCATAAACTGCTTTCCCGTTATTCTTCCCTTTAAATACTTAAAAGTATACTTAGCCACTACTGGATAGAGCAGCAATGATCCCAATAGATGCAATCCTCCTTGATTATGTACTAAAATGCTGCTGTCTTTTGGGGCCCCAGCAACACTTATTATTCATGCTGAACTGGATTGAGCTTTCATCTATGTTAATAATGGTCTTTCCCTCGGAGAGCATTCTAACGAACTCAATTGCTGCTATTTGCCTTTGCAGTATAGAGTCTTATGAAAGTGCTTTGGCACTAATGAAGGTCACCTTCTATACTTAATGATAATTCCTTTTTTAGTACCTTCCGGATTGTTTGCTGGCACACTTTCAATCCCATTTAGGTTTCCAAATAATTTTGCATATCTTTGGAAGTTGCCATAAAATTGGATTTTCTCAAATAAGATTTCAATTTTGTAACATGCCTAGGCTCTAATTTTTTCCTTCTGGGTTGCTAATTGGAGTTTGTATAATTTTCCTTTTTAAAGTTAGCCTTCATAATCTTTTTGCATATATGCAAGCTTAGCTTATACGTTCTCGATGCTTACTTAATAGACATTGCTCCTTCATTAAGCAAAGATGAGATATTTTAGAGTCTCTCAAGAGATCCTATCTTCTTCAACAAATGTTTCCATGAATAACCAAACAAATTTTTAAATATTTCTTTAACTTAAGAGTCGTCATATTCACGACACTCCGTTGCTGCTAGTTATGATTGTAGGATTGATGGATGATGGTTGAAGGTTTGATGAGATCCTAGCTGCATTTCCAAAGACTTATGCAATCCTCAACAAATCCTCTGCTGTATTTAGCGTTTAAATTTTCCAACTGAGAAAATACCTCGTCTTTAAAGTCTGGCTAATCAATCAAATTAACTCTCTAATTTATGTCTAGGTTAGCTTGGATGAGCTTTGGATCAATTGAAATTCTTTAATGAATTGCTTAAGATTCACGAGTCAAAAATTCCTCCTCCAAATTGTTTAAAAGCTAATCGCTAAGTCTGTCAAGAGCTGACAAGTTTATCATGTCACTTCCTGCCTTGATGCACGGGCCCGTAAAATTGTCGTACTCAATCAGAAGGTCTTCGTTTTTCTAGGTGCTTTATTAAAGTATTTGAGAATTTTCGCGTTAATCATTAGTTTAGAAAAAGCCACGTATATCTGACTATCCTAAGGAATCTTAGTTACGGTTCCTCATTTTTGCTTGTAAAGTTATTTTATTTTATTATCAAAGGTATACTCTATAGAGATTATTCATTTTTGCTGGAAGTATAATAATTCTTGCGCTAAAATTATTATTCTATTTAATATGCCTGTCATCATTATTAATATAGTAATATAAATGTATTCAATAATTAAAACACTAAAACCTGGGACGCACTAGCACCAGATAGCAAATGAATTAACTAGTCAATGTCCACTAGCTGAGAGAGAAAGTTGGAAACAAGAAGGAACTCCACGACTTCTTATCTTAAGAGGGCAATGTCTACCTGCCAAAGCTTTAATGCACGAACGTCTATTTTCTGAGATCAATCCTCAATGGAGAGAAAGAAGTAAGCATTAGAAAAATAAATTTGTTTTAGCATCTCAAAAGACAAGATGTTATTGTAGCGGCTGTTCCTCAAATTGAGGGTCTTGCTGTGGAAGATTTCATGAATTATGCGAAGGAAAAGCCATCGCTATTAAACTATTTCCCAGACCAATGTGATTGGCTCCACCTCGATAAGAGGTGGATCTGCGACATGCTGATGTCGCTTGATAGAGATGGGGTCTACTAAATGATTGGCCAAGCCAAAAAACAACGAAGGGAAAAGCTTGATAGAACCCAAAATCTGCTTGTCCCCATGAAGAACGAATTCGCCTAGGCATTGAATGAATCTATTAGCTATAGCGGTAAGATCAAGTTTTCTTAACTTTTTACACAGTGCACAAGTGAAGATCTGCTTACTTAATGAAGCCATCTGCGAATAGAAAAAGAAAAGCTTATGAGATGGAGGAAGTAAAGCAGGAAATTTCCCTTAGAGAGAGTAAGCAAAAGTATCTTGAATTGAATAAACGCATTAAGAACGATTGCAATCAGATGAATCAAGAGCTGCAAGATCTATCATAGTACAAGACCCTTGTCATGGATTTGATATCTGCTGGCTTTATTTATGAGGAAGGCAATCCCAGATAACCTGACATGGTCCAGTGTTAACATAGAATGCTATGAGAATACTTAGAATCGATTCCTAAGCTCATGAATAACACAAATTAAGTTGATTATTAAGCTTTAATTTTTAAAAAAAAGTTCAGGATAACTAAATCTCAAACAATAATCAATTCAATTGCTAAACTCAGCCAATTTATTCTTAGTAGATATATTGAGGCCGATTGTTTGAGAGTCCTTATCGTTTCCTCTGACTTTTTCGAACTTTAGAATCGATCTTCAAGCAAGCTCCTCATGAGTAAAATCTTATCCAGGAGACATTATTCTCGCTTTTTTCTTGGATCCTCCAGATTTAATGCTTGAGGTTCTCTTCCCGAATTTACGATTCTCTCGCTTTCCTAAGAGGCTTTCAGTTTAAAGATTTACAACCCGTTTAGCTCGGATGTTCAGGACTTTAGCAGGCTTCCTTGAAAAAGTTGCATCAACTTATGGCATTTGGGATTTCTTGTTTCCATCATTAACCGGTGCCTGCATCAGGACTTCCTTCTCAGAAAACTCACAGTTTTAGGTTGGGAGCTCGTGCTTTAATTCTTCAGAGTTAAAGTTTAGCCCAAACTACTGTTCGTATTTCTCAATTTAAGAATTGTCTTTTTAGCCTAAAAGATGATCTGCATCTTTTGATTCTTTCACATTTTATTCTTCCCCGATTAATACCTAAGAGCTCGAACAGAGATCCTGGTGGGCAGAGTCACCAGACGCTTACTGTAGCTGTAAGCTTACTGAATCATTGCCTTATTTTAACTAATCTAACACTTCATCAGACTGGGAAGTTTGCCACAACTCTGAGCTCAATCGAGAGAGTTTCATATGATTCTCATTTTCTTTGGTTTCTTGCTTGAGCATCACAATTTGATCAAGAGTATCGGTGCACCCATGCATATAAATCATATAGTGCCACTAGCCTTTATTTTCTAATCTGGCCACTCTCCCCAAAATTTGATCGTGGGATCGCTTAGTGAATACGTCTGCCACTATAAGGTAAAGACCGCCATTAGCCTCTATTTCCTATGATGATTTTAGGTCTGTACCTCTACCCTGCTGCTCGCTTAAAACAAAAACTCCATACCTACCACTTGAATTTTTAAGACAAAGCGTCCCTTCTAGAGATGCCTCGACCTTCCCTCCTCTGAGGTTTTTCACGATCATAACTTTTAGGTGAGACTGCTTTTTAAGGATGCTTTCAGTCTATGGAAAAGATTGTTGGCATACAATAACTACGGGAGTCTTAAAAGTCTAAGCCTCTAGAATGCTGATGAGCTATCTAGTATAGTCCTGCAAAGTAGATGGCACAAGGATATCTGTCAGGTGGGTTCTCCTTTGACTCGTGACCGAAGATATCGAAGGGAATGTTACTTCTCTCACTCCAAAGACATCGTTCAGTATCGTGGCTTCTTTCTAGTTCAACACGGATCCAGTGAAGGCTACAAGCTTATGACATGGCTATAAAAGTTAGATCACACTCTTCATTTGATTTACACTGCCGTCGAACATGATCCAATCATGCTCATCCATTACAACGCTCCCTCTCTACCAAGTATTAATAAAGTTCATATCCTCGCTAAACTGTTCAACATCTTTCTAAGTCAAGAAGTAAATTCCCACTTTCGAGTCCCACTCGCCAACGTTGACCCTTATTCCCATTCCAGTTATTGTTGATTAATAAGTCTTTTCGTCCCTTAGGACCAAGTGATCGTTCTTGCCAACGATGAAGACTGGGGTCTGAGTAGATTAAGCTAAGTACGTGGCAATGCAAATGCACATTAGAGTCTTCCCGTTTCCCATTCCGAAGTTGACAAATGCCCTTGACGACTGGCACTACATCAGGTAATTGATGCAAAGGTTTGTAGTGGAAGCAGAGAAAACCCAAGGTGCTCCTCCAATTTCTTTTGAAATTACGTTGGCTTGAATGCATCCTTTACAGGACGCCGAAGGAACTATTTCATTTCTTTCGTGTTCTTGTTTAGGAATTGTAGCTGCTAATAAGCTGTAGCTTTCTACTCCGTTGTGAATTAGCTGGCATTTTTCGGAAGTTTCTTTTATAGCTCAAGCTGCTTCATGTTGCCTGCAAGGACCTCGTCGATTAGTTCTTTAAATTTAAGATCTTTTCTCTCAATTAGTAAAGTTCCAATGCACATGCACACCTTTTGAATTTCATCAAGCTTATTCCTCCACCTAGTGGAGCTAGAGACCAAGGTTCTAGATATCTCTCGCATCAAGTACATGAAGTAAATCTGGTCAAAGTAGTCCCACTAGTTTATGTAAATTTCCCTCATTGCCTTTAAGTATTCTTCCAACTAAGCATCCGATTTGGCTTAGACAAGAGAGCATATTTACACGTGGTATTAAACAACCTCAATGGGGACATCTCTAATAATTCCTAAACCAGAGTCGTGCTTCAGTTACTATATGAATGGTCTGCTTAGTATTCTTAGGCTGTTAGGTAAGAGATGCACCACTTGACTGTCTACTTTCAACATTGAAAGCAGAGACTGCATCAACGGAATAATGTCACTATTAACGGCATCTAGTAGTTGCAAGTCGTCTGTCAACGATGAGAGCTCTGAGACATCATTAATAAAGATAAAAGAAGCAAGGCCTAGGCACAACTCGGGATCTGGTTTGCTAGTTAAAAGCTGCATGGCTGATCTCAAAAGTTCAATGTCAAAATCTATAGTCTCATATCCGTAAGAGCAATGAATTCAGGAAGATCCTCGTCCTTATCTGTATTGGTGGTTTGAGGTTGATAAGGAGTTCTTGTAATATCCGGAATAACCCTTTAGTTGAGGACTATGTGCTTGTGTGTCTGAGCTTTTAAAGAAAGTCAATCAAACTTGCACTGTTCCTCGAGTGGATTTGCTCCAAGAAGCTGTACCTGTCCTCTGCCTTTAGCATTATGAACTCTCGGAGATAAGCCTGAGTTATCTAATTCTGAAGCTATTAACCCAGGTTTATCTTCTTTTCTTCTTGAACCTAGACTTAACTTTGAGATTTACATGGTAAGTCTGGTTAATCAAACTCGACTCGAGAAGTGTCATTAAATTGAAGCAGGTAATCATCTCTATGAGCATCAACAACACTCTTTGCCTTCTCCGTTTTTGAAGACCGTGAGATCTTTTTGTTCAAGATGAACTTGTTTATGAATCGAGGCAAGTCTGTTGATCCCTTAAGAGGTTTGAACTCCTCCATCTCCAGGATTTTCTTTATATCATAATTATGTTGAGGGAGGACTAGCTTAGCTTGATCAATCAAATGGGGATACTAGGCGCCATGGTATATTGACCTCCTACCCTTGTTGTTAGGAATGTTAGGCGACGACGCTTCTTTCACATCGAAAGCATGCTCTGATTTAGATCCATCCTGGTCATGCACTTCCAAGGTCCCAAGTACCTGAGTCCTAGAGTCTTGGGAGGCTCTATGAGATGGGCAAGTATATTGCTCTTGTAATATACTTTAAGATTTTGCTTCAGAAATTTAAATTTTGCCGCTCTTTAATTGCATTCTTAATTAACTTTATTAAGACTTTTGAATCGCTCTTAATTAATCTTAATGCATTCTTAATTAAAACTCAGCGTCTTAAATGATTTTTAATTGCCAAAAACCCCTACTTTTTGTCTCATTCGGCTTGCAGAAGCATATCGCGCTGCATAGTCAAAGAAAGTCTGGCACCCATAGGCAAGCTTAAGGATCAATCCTCATCGTGGTTAGAGTGAGGGTCTTGTGCAAACTTTCGCTTGGCTGGGATAAGGCCTGATTGGGCCCGTAATATAGCAAGATTTTTCGAGGATGGTCTTAAATAATTATAAACTAGAAATCCGGAAGTTTGGATGTCAAAATCAATCTAGAACTTCAACTAAGGGAGAAAGAATCCAAGAGGTGCAGAAAATAGTGCGACATTAGTTGGATGAAAAAAAGAATTTTGGATCATGACATCCTTGGCTCATCGCCCCAATTAAGACGATTTAAGACAGATGTCGGAGGTAATTCTTAAAAAAGCACGATAAAGGGATTTAAATTTTGTCAGACTAAAACTTTTCAACATCGGAGATGCTTAGTGATGGCCTAGGAACTTTTACCCTCAGTTCTATTTGTTTTCACAAGCTGGCATGGTGCCGATCAAACTTAAACAATAGCTGTTAGGGCCTTTCTTCATTTAAGAATATTCAAACGAGCAATTAAGACCTTTTGTATTTAAACTTAATTCATAAATGCATTTTAATCATCCTCTAAATTTCACATTTCTTACCTTATTTAAGAAGTTAAGATAATTAAACAGCAACTCATAATTGGTTCTCCAATCTCTGCAATATCTTAAGGGAGTTATAATATTTGTTCTTTTAATAAAGTTGAAGGTTATTAAACCTTGACAGTAAAAACTTAAATACCTGACAGTTAAAGAGGGAATAAAAGAAAAGAGAAAAACCTCAATAGAGATAAGAGAAATGCTTAAGAACTGATAAAAGGATTAGCTACTAAAGGAAAGAGAATTGAAAACAACGTTCCCAAAAAGTTTAATCTATCCTATAAAACCTTCTTAACAATTAAACACAAATCTTCTACCAAGAGAGTCACAAGAAATTATGTAAAGGGGTAATGATATACAGACAAGATGCAAACATATGAATATAATTGAAAGGCTTAACAAGGGTAAATATTTTAAGTTTGATTTAAAATTAATTATTTAATAAGACTTCCCCACCAATTTTTCGAATCAATTTTTCATTACAAATATTATTCATATCGATTAAAAGGAGGTTGCATCATTGGATAACCAACCTCATTTACAATACCAGCTTAATGCAAATTCATAACAAGAGTCTTGAGATCATTTAGCTCTTCTAGCTGATCTTGTAGTTGTCCCCATTCTTGTCACACTCTTTTATTCTGATATAAATACTTCTATTTCATTATTGACCACCTAAATGTCTTTTTGTCGTCGCTTTCTCTTGGAAGAAGGTTTGAGCAAAAATTCAGATCTTCCCTTTTAAGCTAAGTAAATGAATTAAAATACCTTATCTTACTGCTATTATTGAGTGAATTATTAGGCGCTTAGACAAACTCTGCCTCATTCCCACAATAATATTCTAAGATTTGTTAAGGCGATCCCTTCTGCCTTCTTTCGCTTTTTAAACCATAAGGGATGTTCCTTAGGGATCAATAGTCATAATAACAACACAAATCCACTGCTTATCTAAGTGCAGACAGTTGAACTAGTTTGATAGGAATGTCAGGACTTGCAAATTTTACTAAGAAAACTCAATGAAATCGTCTGATGTTAAGCCCTCAATTTGTGGTTTGGCTGTTATTAAGGTTTCATTTCTTTTAAGGTACTATAAATTTTAAACAATTAATTTTTATATTTTTTCTCCGTTTATGATGGCCTTTAGGAAATAAACATTCGTCCCTAAGTGAGGTATATAAGTGCTTTGATTTGTAGGGTATAGTTGGGGTCATATTGGGGTTAGTTGAGAATAGGCCAATTTACAAAATGAGAAATAGAAATTAGCGAAATTTAGGGTCTATTTATGATGAGAAATATTTAGATTTACTGCTTAAGCTTAGGTATGTACGAGTATTAATATAGACTAAGTCAAACCAGTAATGAATTATACAGCTATAGCAAAGCTCCTGTGCAAGAGTGCCTCAACAGTTAGGTATCATTGCTTGTTGGCTGTTTAGCATTATACTTCAGGCACATGAAAGCATCCTGCAAGAAAATAAAAGTTCTCACAGCACCATATTGACTACCTCTGTGATTCGAAGACTTTAAAGTATTGGGCACACTTTCCACTAGACTAGCGAGCTGTGATGTTTCATCGCAAATTTCCTGAAATGCGTATCTCTTCATAAACTATAGCTAACATTTATAGAAGAAATGGTAATACTTTCAAGACTGTCAACAGAGTGAAGAGAGTGATTGATTTTACAGTGCCATTTTATAGTAATAATTTAAACTATATAGATGATTAAATGCAGAGAGCTATTACTAAGAGCATCAAGTTCATACACGCTGATGAAGCTGTGTTTACCTTCAACACCTTTATTAATAAGTCTTGGTATAAGAAGTATGATAATATAGAAGTCTACGATTAGAAAGTAAAGGTTATAACTCATGCAATTTTAGAGGTATTAGTGAAGACTCTGGCTTAGAAAGTTATGTTATTCATCCTCGCTCTATTAAGCGAGAGTAGTACATAGAGTTCCTACATAAGCTCAGAGATA
>ARYC01004589.1:0-13352 GCA_000711775.1 Oxytricha trifallax | reverse complement strand
TTGATTTATTTTAGATTCAAGAATTTAGCTTTCTTAACTGGGCTTCTTAAGTCCCTTCTTAATTTATTGTATGGAATGCCATGTCTATCCATCATTTATAAATAAGTTAACTTTTCTGAACTATTAATCTAAGTGATTCCTCTGCACGTTTAAGTTCCTTCTCTTACAATTATTTCTCTTTCCTTAAATTTGTAGTCTACGAGGAACTATTGCATCCAATTGTGTGTGCTAACCAAAAATTGGAATTTAATCTTTGACTTTATGATTTACAATGACTTTAGCTTCTAGAGCTTTGAAATCAAAATCTAAAGCACTATCCATCATACTCTAGGGTTCTAAATCCGATTTCTTATACTCAGTGTAAAGCTTTAGCACTAGCTAACCAAGAGTCTTAATTTAACTATCATTAAGTAATTATTCTTTGGCTCCTTTTTTAATACTTTCTCTATACTTTTCTTTTGGATCTATGATAAATCCATCGATTTCAAACTCTGAAATTTCATCTCGAATTTCATTGAATAATTAAATCATATCCTTTTCACTCACTTCCTCTATACTCACATCTGCAAGAGTTATGTTCCTCTAGTAAAGCAAGTTAGTTGTTAAGTATTCTGCATAATCTTTAGAATCTTCAAAACCACTAGAAGAGCTCTGCTCTTCACTAGAACTATTACCATCATAATCTTTATCTTCTAACTTAAAGAATTCTGACAGTCTAGACTGTCGTTTTTAGAATATGATTCCATCAATGGATTCTTAAATTTAATTATAATGAATTGTGTTTGTGCTGGTAGGAATTCCGCTAGTGGAAATTGGATCGTGCTGGTACGATTTCATTATTATGAAAAGCACTCTCTGATTATAGTAACGGTAGTGTCTTCCTGAATCAAAATTTAGCTATATAAAATGGTTTAAGGCACCTAATTTTAAAGTTTAATGAACCAATAGTAACTTACTGGTATCAATGTTTCAGAACTCGCCCAAAAGTGCAAAAGTAAGAAATAGCTATACAACTTTCTTGCCCAAGACTGCCACGCTTTCTTACCAAAAGCGGACTCCTCCAACATTTATTTCCTTAAGTAAATCATAAGAGCAGAGAAAGACGTAACCCCTAGCTTAACCCTGTAACTGTTAATATAGTACGTAAGAAGAGACGCAGTCAAAGTGTCAGCAGTGCCTCAAATTGATGGACTTACAGTTTTAGACTTTCTCGAGTATGCAAGAGGATCTTCAAGACTGCTCCAATACTTGCCTGATGAACGAGATTGGGTCCACCTAGACAGATAATGGATCTGTGGCTTGCTCTTCACCCTAGACACCGACGGTGTCTCCCAGATGATTCATGATGCAATGTTGTAACGAAGAGAAAAGCTAGAATAAAAGAGAGATCTCGTTATAGAAATGAGACCCGAGTTCGTGGACGCTCTCAGCAGTTGCCTTAACTTTAGCAGTAAGTTTACTCTCTCTTAATTCCTTGTGTAGTTCTGAAGCGTCAAATAAAAGATATATTGGTTAATGCTGCTGAATCTGGCGTTAAAGGATATCATCTGAAATTAAAGAAAGAAGAATCCCTACTTTGTAAAGCTCTAGAGTTGAAACCGGTACCATTAGGATTATGAAGATCCTTTGAAATAAGATAAGCAAGAATTCTTGCAGTCAACTAAAAAGTTGAAGCAATAACATGACGATATGGAAAGTGAGTTGCTTGACTTAAGCAAGATGAGAGAGAAGTTTATGCAAGATGGTTACTTGTAGAACATGCAAAATCAGTCTCCTAACGTGAGACGTTGAGTGCTGCTGCTTCTATTCCTCCACGATTCTCTATATGCTATTAATAGCAAAAACTTGAATAAAGTGAATTGCTTTAAAAAATTAAGATAAATCTCATATTCTTAATCTTGGTTTTCTCTCTGAATTTCTATGGTATATGTCGCTTTTAAAGTGCCTTCTCTCACTAGAAGCTGCCTTCAACCAACTTTGCATTGTCTCTTCACTCTCTGGCAGCTCTGTATAAGTGCAAGTGAATGTTTTATCTCTAGCACTGCGACGAGTAACCAACTCTCAATTCTTGTTTTATTCTTTGATTAATTCAAGCTTTTGTTAACCTTTCAATAATCTTCTCTTTTAACTTGCAGAACTGCTTTTACTTTTGGATCTCTCTTTGCTTTGAGCCTTAGTAATTTCATGGTGCTACCGCTTTAAACTCCTGTGCACCAATTGCTGTACCTGCTCGAATGGTTTATCTTGAAGCACAGGGTTTTAACTCATCTTCTATTCAATAAGCTCTATGAGAGAAGGTTAATAAAAACCCAACTTACTTTATTCACCTTATTCTTCAATTTATTAAGGCTCCTTTTCTTCTTCAAGATTATTTTGCTTCACTACTGCTGCTGGGTTGCTTGCTTCGCTGTAAGCTTTTTCAGTGAGAGATACAATATGTTGAACGATTTCTCTTACAATATTATCTTGCTCCTATTCGTTTGAAAGCTCTGCAGAAATTTATTCTTAAGGCACCTGGTTTTATTCAAGAAAATTTTCCATTGCTTCTTATCGATTTATAAAATTGATTATACTTAATTGTGCTTGCGAGCAAGTATAAGCTCTATCTCTTTCTTTTCAACTATAAGCAGCTGCTCTTCACTATCTTTAGAAGCTTGCTTATATAATACTCTCTGCCACCTGCCTTTAGTGTTAAGTCTCCCAATTCTGCCAATGATTTATTCTTCAGATCTTTGTGAGAAAACATCAGTAATGATTAAATATGAACCACCATTTTAATCTATTTCATCATTAGTTTGGATATCTGTTCCTCTCCTCTGTGGCTCGTTGAGCAAGTAAACCCCGTAGTTTTTGCTTGCATTTCTCATTAAATACCTGCCTTCAAGCACAGATTCAATTGCAGTCGCTTAGGAGTGGTTGAAACTAATGAAATCAAAATCGGATTTCTTTAAACCTATTTCAATAGCACTGTAATTTGTTGAAGCCACTATTAAAACTGGTGAAACAGCTACTTAATCCTTTATGATTTCCTTGATTCTTTGTAAGTAATCTCCTTGATTTGAACTTATGAGCAAGTCTGGTAACTAGGTTTTCTTATCTCCTTACAGTTTATCAAGGGTAGGGAATACTACAGGTGTGCTATGCAATGCTAAACTAAGACAATTTTCTTCACCTTGAGAAAGATGGCTTCCTGAAAATCCTATAATACTTCTTGATTGCTTGTAAAAATTTAGCTGGTTTATTATGTTGTCAGCGGAGCCATCGAAGAGAATCCAGTCGTATTCATCAATAAGCACGATGCTATCGTGCCACACACTCATGAATTTAGCAGCCTTCATTTTTCTTGAGTTGTGGTTGAGTGAAAAAATAAATGCCTGTACTTTTTGCAAAGAAATTATGGTTTGAATCAAGTTTCATTGCACTAATAACTTTTTGAAATTTTTGATAATCCTCTGCACTAAGTGCTCATTCTTGCCAACTATGATTACGGATAGCTTCGTTTTAAGAGCTATAAGAATGGCTAACGCAACGCAGATCAAGGTCTTGCCATTACCAATACCAAAATGTATTAAATGGTTTGCGTGCAAGTTTTCGCAAATATAGTTAATGCACAAAATTTTAGAACTATATAACTTAAAGCCAAGATTTTGCTGCAGCTTTTCTAAGTCATTACTTACACTTAACTTTTCATTCTGTGGCTTTGAATTGAAAGCACGAGCTAACTTGTGGGAGGTATTAGCGTTCTCAAAGAGTTGAAGTAAGTCTACAATTGTTTTATCAGAGAAAGCTTCCATATTTTTGGGTAAGTGTAAAATTCTTTGAATTTCAGAGGAGTCGCCATTAAGGCAATTTTCAATAATGCTGTTGCTCACACTCACATTCTTTTCAATTTAAGCTTCTATGATTTGCTGCTGAAGCTTCTTGAACTGCTCTACTTTGCCTACCCACTGCTCGTCTCTGCTCTGCAGCCTTTATGCAAGGCTTTCATAAAGTAAACCATAGTGTTTGAATCAATAACCTCTTACTTCTGTAAGAAAGTAGCCATAGTAATTGATATATAATCTTTGAGAGCTTCAACTGTAGGAGAGCAAGAGAGAGCACAAATTCTTACGAAGTGCTCTGTATATTCTACAGGTATGTCTCTGATTAAGTGCAAGCCACAGTCTTGCTTGAGTAGAGTAATGAAAGGCACATTCAAGATAAAGAATGAAGTAGGTATTAGCTTTTAAACTTGAGAGTCGACTGCGAATAATTACCAAGTTTAACCCATTAATTGTATAATATAGGGGAGAGTAGAATCCAATTTCTGCACTGGTGCAAGCTGTTTAGTGAATGCTGCAACTGAATTAAAGAATACAAAGTTCGCTAAACCTAGAGCTTGTCTCGTATTAGGTGAGCGAATTAATAATAAGATTGATTCTTGAATTAATTCATCTTCGATTTATACTCTTTCTCCCATGTAATAACCAAGAGCAGCTAAAAAGATACGTGGCTTTGAGTCTTCATCTAAATTATTATTGCTCTAAATTAAATCCACGAGCAATGAGAACAAGTTCTCGCTTAGTTTATGGTCACTAACGTTCTCAAAATTGCTTAGGAAGGAGAAAAGTGACTGGGTGTTTCGAGTAACTATTTCTTGCAAAATGCAAGACCTTTAATAATATGAAGAATTCTTGAAACTTTCGAAGTGCTTTATGAGAATCTCATGGCCAATGATCGAGCCATAGTTAATAAAGAGTTGAGGTAAGGGTTCTTTATTTTGATTTTAATCACTTGCAAAGCTGAGATTCGTAGCTTATTCACTCTCCTTAAGCTCTTCGATAGCAGCAGTAACATCTAGAGGCTATGATACCACGGATTTACTCTAATGGCTGTGCTTGATCTTCTTTGGCTTTTTGTTATTTATATACTTTCTCACATACTACTTAAAATCAAAAGTTTTATTATATGCTGCAAAATCCGCCTGCTACAGCAGCATTTTCAAGTTATAGTTATTTTATTGCAGAAATTCTTTAGCGCGGTTGATTTTATCGCTGTCTTGCGCATTTTAATACTCACACTTAATGCCCTTGGCTTTAAAATTTTCTTCAAAATTTCCATTGGCTTGATGATTTTCAAAAATCCAATCTGAGTTTGACTAATCAGGTGCCTCCTGCGGCACTTGCAAATCATTAATACCTTCTAAATAGAAGATAATATCGAAGATTTAAGCTTACCAGCACTCGCATTCAAAAGTTATTGAAGGCTGATTTCAGAGGTTTTCTAAAATCCAGTGGCTGGATTCATCTGATTTATGCTTAATTTTAATGATTAATTCGACTGTATTTTACTATTAAACCACTGGATTATTAAAATTTCGACTGGATTATTGATCCTTAACTATATGAAAAAAACACTCTTTTGCTTATATCCTCCGGATTTATGGCTGACTCACTGCCAAACCAAGACAAATAATGATTATTCACTATAACTCATTAAACGAGTAGCTTAGAGTTGCCTGGAGGTGGGTGGTTGAAGAGCTGTGATAAATTTTTGGAATTTTCAAGATGGCCAAACCCAAAATTGGCTTTTTAAAAAAATGTCGAAATCCGCGGCAACTTTCGAAATTCAAACCTTTCCCACCATAACTGAATAATGGCCAGTAGAAATGTGAAGACGAGAATATCTAGAAGTTAATGGCACCTGAAATCTAAAATTTGGGTCTTCAGTTTTGACCCTCAAAAATGCTTTTTGGCTTAAGCCAAAGCACTGGATTATAGAGGTCAGACCGGTATAATACTATACCAATGTTGAAAAATCTCGAGAACGGCCCCGACAACCTACTGGATTTCAAACTGCTCTGAACTTAAAATTAAAAATCACACCAATCTAATCATATTAATATAATCATATTCAAACTTTGTAAGAGCCGTGATAGTGCCAACCCTTCTTTTTGCATTCTCGAGATCGGCTCCCTCAAATTAAGTTAAATTCTGTCCTTTTAAATTTCCTTATTTATCGATATACTTAAAACTTTTTATCAACTTACAAATTCTATGTGTACATACGTATTGGGGTTTATAAATTAAAATATCAAATAAAATATTTTAATTTTCCATTTAAATTGATTACATTAAATATAATAATTTTAATATAATATTATGGCTAATATAAACCCCAATACGTATGTACACATAGAATTTGTAAGTTGATAAAAAGTTTTAAGTATATCGATAAATAAGGAAATTTAAAAGGACAGAATTTAACTTAATTTGAGGGAGCCGATCTTGAGAATGCAAGTACGGTGAAGATGCGAAAAAATTCATGATTTTATTTTGAGGCCATACTTACCAGTCTTATAGAGTTTGACATGCTGATCAAGAATATATGGGGTTTGTACCCTGTTGACCGGTTAGGTGCGAAGTTTTACCGTTCACACTATTTGTGAGGGGGTGCGGTTTTACCTCCACATTTGAATTAAGTTTGATTTTTATTAATTAATAATTACTACTTTAATAATTAAACAATAATGGAAATCAAAAGGTGAACAATTTACAATGCCTATCGCACTTTCTTTATTACCAACGCACCTCGCACCCACTCCACTGACATCACTGCTTTTGTGTGCACTTTGAAGAGCAACTTAAATTCTATCGATTCATGTTCTCCATTTTTTGTAAACGCACTTTTTTCATATTTTTTGCACTTATTTAAGCGCTATTTATATACACTGATGTTTGTTACACTCAAAATTAAATGCACTTGCGCTAAATGCGCAATATTAATTTACCTACACTTTATTTAATGCACGCTATATTTATATGATTTTAGTGTAAATAACATAAATACACTCTATTTAATTCACGCAAGTGATTCAGGGGCCCTAACAAAATGATATTTATTTCTAATTTTAGCTTAATCAAACTTTTCATTTTTAGAGATCATTTTTCTCTATTTTTACAGAGACATTTTTTTAAATAAGCAATTTTATTAATCAAATTAATTAAATTAAATTTAAATTTAAATTATTTTATATTTTGCCCTAAGTCTGAGTTATTTGCAAAAATCTAGTTAATTATAAAAGGTAATAAAGGAAAGATAAAATAAAAGGAAGATATAGATTTAAAGAAATTAATTAAATTAATAATAATAATAGTAATAGTAGCAACAGTAATAATAGCAACAGCAGTAATAATAGTAGTAAAATAATAATAATAATAATAATTTATAATGATTCATAATAACTATTCCTTTTTAGTTTAAAAACTTTGTTTTTGTTTGATTTTCCATAAAAAAATCATTTTATTTTTAATTTCTAGATCAAGACGGAGATAAGTTTCTAAATATTGAAAAAGATCTCAGTCAATCTCCGAGATTAAAAAACGGTTTGGGGTTTGGGGGCACTAATTTTCCCAGTGTAAGTATCTTTAAAAAAAACTCTTTAGTTTTAAACTTTTATTCTCTCATTTTCATCATTTTGATGATTTTATTTAGTCCTTCTGACAATTATTAGTCAGGTATTTAATCTTGGCATAGTATTTATTGACTCAAGTCAATCTAATTTATCATCATTCATAGGAGAATTTATTATTCTCAGTCACTCCATAGGTATATTACAAATATTGTATCTCTAATTTTCTGATTTAATTTATTTTTAATATTATAATTTATTTAATTTTCCCTTTAATTTATCTTGTTTTGAAACACCAACCATTTTAAATATTGGATTTATTTAACCATAAAAATTTAGAATAAATTAAATCTGTTTTTAGAACATTATAATAATAAATTTTAAAAAGATAAATTCATTAGAATAAAAATGAATAGTTAAATAATTTTCTTAGTTTTATATTTTTGACTTAACTTGGTTTAAACTATTATAATATTCTAAAACTTTTCTTATAAAAACTTTACTTAGTATATTATTATTATCATTTTATTTTATTTTAAATTCAAATTTATTTATATTTAAACTGTTTTACTATGAGAGATTTTTAATTCATAAATATTTTTAATAAATAGGCTTTCGCATTATTATATATTTACAATTTAATTTTAGAATTACTTAAGGATAAATTTATATTTATTTATTTATTTTTTTAAACTTAAATACAAGATTTATTTATTTTTTCTGTTTAAATATTTTTAATTCATTATTTCTTATTTAAATTTAAATTAATTAGGGTGTTTAGGGGATAAAACAAGACATATTATAAAGACTTATATAATATAAATTAGTAAAAATGGCATAAAATATTATTAAATTAAGAAATACTAAGACTGATATTTTACAAATTAACCTAAAAAGATATAGTTAAGAAAGTTAACTAGGAAGAAATAAATTTAAATAATACCTAAATTAGATACAAATATTAGTTTAATATATATTAATTTTATAGGTTTATTTAGTTTTTAATGTACTTTACCAGACCTCTAAGTGAATTTCTAAGTAATCAGTCAGTTAATCCTAATATAAATTGTAAATTGGGCCAGAATTTACAAGGATTTAAAAACTGCTGATCTACCCAGCTTATTACACCCAGCTCGTCAAGGTATAAGTACGTAGGATTTATGCAGGAACCCTAAAAGCCTAATATATTTAATTATAAATAATTAATTAACCTATCTCGAATTTTAATCGATTGATAGACATTTATTTTCATTTATTTTTTCAGTTAATATCTATATAAAAGATATTTTAATTTTCCTTAGATTAAGGACCCTATTCTAGTAAATAAAAAGTTGTCATTCATTATTTCAATTTAATTCTAAATTTTTTGGTTGTTGTAGAAAAGTAACACTTAAATTGTTCCATCTTTTTCTTTCCAACAAGTTTAAATTAGTTCTCAAAAAAACCGTTTGACAACACAAGTGAGAAGCCAAAGGATTTCCTTGAATACTAAATAGTTGAAAGTATTTGTTTTCCATCTTTATATTAAAAGTATTCTTGTATTTTGATTTTGATTTTTTATTTTTAATTTATTATTATAACTTTATTTTTTTTTATTTTTAATATAGTTTCAATTTGAAAATTGAATATTTAAAATTGTTGAAAGTTTGAAGTTTGATAATTAAAATAAATCTGAGTAGAAATTTATAACTTAATAATAATTAAATTAATTTAAAAATGAAAATGTTTGAAACTTTTAGTTTATATTATTATATTTCAATCTTTTTATGTTTTTTAATAGCTTTTCTTACCTTAGCTCTCTTCAAATAATTAATGAATAAATCAGTTTAATTTATTATAAGTTTAATCTTTATTTTAATCTTTCTTATTTAATAATTTGATTTATTTTTACTGTTATTTATAATTTGTTTAATTATATTCTAATTTTAGTTTCATTTTCAAGAATTTTCATTGTAAATATACTTGCTTTAATTTATCTATATAAAATGGTGAAAGTGATAATAAGTTATCTATATATATACTAGAAATGAGAAATACTCAAAAGCTATTTAATTTACTCTTATAAATTTCCTCTGACATATTTTAATTAAGTTAATAAATTAAGTTTCTATTTAAAAATACTTTTTAAATAAATTAATTGTCTTAACATAATTTTATCTCTAAATTTAAACTTATCAATTTATCTCAATTAAAATCAATAATTCAAGCAATAAATTTAGCTTGGCTTTTTATTAATTTGATCTCTTACTTAGTATAACTAATATGGATTCACAAGTCTTTAAGAGATATAGATTCCAAAGCTGCTGTAAGAACATAAAAGCAGCGTCTTACCAAATTTTAATTGATTCTGCTTATATTCATTCCCAGTTCTTTCATAAAAGCTGCCAAATAACCTCTATATTAAAAGTCAATTTGATAATAAGTTTTACTTTGATTAAGCTCTTGTATTGAGGGGATTAAGGTCTCTATTTTTAATTCACGAGTACATTAATTCAACAGGTGCAATCCTATAGTGATTAGGCCCTAAAAACATTATTGGCAAAGCCAAATCAAGGTATTTATTCATAATACTTTGTGATCTGTGATAAGGGGCATTATCAAGTAGAATTATAGTATTCTCTCTCCAGCTCGTGTCAACTGAATCCAATACATTAACTAGTTTACACAAGAAGTACATAAATGAGTGCTAGTTTGTTCTTCCATGATTAACTGTATAGTACAGCTCTCCTGTACTTGAAACTCCTATAATTAAATTCATTTACTTAAGTCTTTGTGAATTTGTAACTCGATTTTTTACATAAGGAGCAGTCCAACCTCTGTGTCTTTAATCTGTTTAGTTAAGAGTTGATTCATCAATATTGATTATTCTTCTACCCTTACTTAAGTGTTCCACGAATTACTGGGCTGCGTACTATCTATATAACTTACTACTGTTGCTATTGTGCAAAGTTGAAATCTACTTGATTTATTTATAAGTCATCATTAATTCATTTTTCAAGAATCTTCTAATCATTTACTTGCTACACCTTAACTATATATTCTTCTGTAAGCTTTGCTGTATATCAGAAAGCTGCACTGGTTAAGTGTTATACATTAACATATTAACGATATGAGTGCGTGCTCTGCTATGCAACTTTTTATACTTGCCTCTATGCATTATTTTAGATTCCAGAATTAGGCTTTCTTTACTGGGCTTCTTAAGTACCTTCTTAATTTATAGTATGAAATACCAAGTCTATCCATTATTTATAAGTAAGTTAACTTTTCTGAAACTCTTAATCTAAGTGATTCCTCTGCAAGTTTAAGTTCTTTCTCTTGCAATTATTTCTCTTTCCTTAATTACTTTTGTAGTCTACGAGGAACTATTGCATCCAATTGTGTGTGCTAACCAAAAATTGGAATTTAATCTTTGACTTTATGATTTTCAATAACTTTAGCTTCAAGAGCTTTAAAATCAAAATCTTAAGCACTATCCATCATACTCTAGGGTTCTAAATCCGATTACTTATACTCAGTGTAAAGCTTTAGCACTAGCTATCCAAGCGTCTAAATTTAACTATCATTAAGTAATGATTCTTTAGCTCCTTTTTTACTACTTTCTCTATACTTTTCTTTTGGATCTATGATAAATCCATCGATTTCAAACTCTGAAATTTCATCACGAATTTCATTGAATAATTAAATCATATCCTTTTCACTCACTTCCTCTATACTCACATCTGCAATAGTTATGTTCCTCTAGTAAAGCATATTAGTTGTTAAGTATTCTGCATAATCTTTAGAATCTTCAGAACCACTAGAAGAGCTTTGCTCTTCACTAGAACTATTGCCATCATAATCTTTATCTTCTAACCTAAAGAATTCTGACAGTCTAGACTGTCGTTTTTTAGAATATTATTCCATCAATGGATTCTTAAATTTAATTATAATGAATTGTGTTGGTGCTGGTAAGAATTCCGCTAGCGGAAATTGGATCGTGCTGGTACGATTTCATTATTATGAAAAGCACTCTCTGATTTTAGTAACGGTAGTGTCTTCCTGAATCGAAATTGGCCTATATAAAATGGTTTAAGGCACCTTAATTTTAAAGTTTAATGAAGCAATAGTAACTTACTGGTATCAATGTTTCAGAACTCGCCCAGAAATGCAAAAGTAAGAAAGAGCTATACAACTTTCTTGCCCTAGACTGCCACGCTTTCTTACCCAAAGCTGACTCCACCAACATTTATTACCTTAAGTAAATCATAAGTGCAGAGAAAGACGTAACCCCTAGCTTAACCCTGTAACTGTTAATATAGTACGTAAGAAGAGACGCAGTCAAAGTGTCAGCAGTGCCTCAAATCGATGGACTTACAGTTCAAGACTTTCTCGATTATGCAAGAGGGTCTTTCAAGACTGCTGCGGAATACTTGCCTGATGAACGAGATTGGGTCCACCTAGACAGATAATGATATGTGATTTGCTCTTCACCCTAGACACCGACGGTGTCTCCCAGATGATTCATGATGCAATGCTCTAGCGAAGAGAAAAGCTAGAGTAAAATTGAGATCTCGTTATAGAAATGAGACTCGAGTTCGTGGACGCTCTCAGCAGATGCCTTAACTTTAGCAGTAAGTTTACTCTCCCTTAATTCCTTGTGAGCTGAGCGAGGTAAGGCTGTGAATCTCGTTAAGGATTCATCTAAAAGAAAGAGAACCCGTGAATAGTTAGAGGAGGTAAAAGATTATGAAATGGCTTTGAAATAAGATAAGCAAGAATTCTTGCAGTAAACAAAAAAGTTGAAGCAATAAAATGACGATATGGAAAGTGAGTTGCTTGACTTACGCAAGATGAAAGAGCAGTTTATGCAAGATGGTAACATGTAGAAATTGCAGAATCAATCTCCAAACATGAGACAGTGAGTGCTGCTGCTTCTATTCCTCCACGATTCTCTATATACTATTAATAGCAAAAACATGAATATGGTGAATTGCTTTAAAAAATTAAGATAAATCTCATATTCTTAATCTTGGTTTTCTCTCTGAATTTCTATGGTTTATGTCGCTTTTAAAGTGCCTTCTCTCACTCGAGGCAGCCTTCAACCATCTTTCCATTGTCTCTTCGTTCTCTGGCAGCTCTGTATAAGTGCAAGTGAATGTTTATCTCTAGCACTGCGACGAGTAACCAACTCTCAAGTCTTATTTTATTCTTTGATTAATTCAAGCTTCTGTTAACCTTTCAATAATCTTCTCTTTGAACTTGCAGAACTGCTTTTACTTTTGGATCTCTCTCTGCTTTGAGCCTTAGTGATTTCATGGTGCTACTGCTATAAACTTCTGCGCACCAATTGCTATACCTGCTCGAATGGTTTATCTTGAAGCACAGGGTTTTAACTAATCTTCTATTCAATAAGCTCTATGAGAGAAGGTTAATAAAAACCCAACTTACTTTATTCACCTTATTCTTCAATTTATTAAGGCCCCTTTTCTTCTTCAAGATTATCTTGCTTCACTACTGCTGCTGGGTTGCTTGCTTCACTGTAAGCTTTCTCAGTGAGAGATACAATATGTTGAACGATTTCTCTTACAATATTATCTTGCTCCTATTCATTTGAAAGCTCTGCAGAAATTTATTCTTAAGGCACCTGGTTTTATTCAATAAAATTTTCCATTGCTTCTAATAGATTTTATAAAATTGATTATACTTAATTGTGCTTGCGAGCAAGTATAAGCTCCATCTCTTTCTTTTCAACTATAAGCAGCTGCTCTGCACTATCTTTAGAAGCTTGCTTATATAATACTCGCTACCACCTGCCTTTAGTCTTAAGTCTCCCAATTCTACCAATGATTTATTCTTCAGATCTTTGTGAGAAAACATCAGCAACGATTAAACATGAACCACCATTTTAATCGATTTCATCATTAGTTTAGATATCTGTTCCTCTCCCCTGTGGCTCGTTGAGCAAGTAAACCCCGTAGTTTTT
>ARYC01004588.1:0-10711 GCA_000711775.1 Oxytricha trifallax | reverse complement strand
ATGACAAGTTCAAAATGGAATTTGCAAATGAGTATTATGCTCTTTAAAAGGCAAAGTTAAATGAGTGCAGGCATATCATATAGCTTTATGCTATTTTACTTGGTAAAGATCATGTAGCCTTCAGGGCTTCCATTACTTGAAATGACTTACAGAGAATTCTTATCTGACAATAGATGTCAGAGATAAATTGGCTAGATTGTATAGCAAATAGTGGAGGGGATTGAAGAGCTTCACAAGCTAGGCTATGTTCATAGAGACTTAAAGCCAGAGAATATCATGTTGAATTTTTCAGCCTCTTAGAGTTTATATTATAGACTTCAACAGAGCTCAAAGAGTGCAAGCCTCTGCATAAGGAAATGTATACGGTACTCCTGGATATTTTACAGAGAGAGAGGATTGGAGAGATGGAGACACTTAATGGGATATCTGGGCTCTAGCAGTAATAATAATAGAGAGCGACATGCCAAGAAACGATTACTTTAGCTGCAGAGGTGAGAGAGATTCTAAGCAGAGAATCAAACAATATCTCGATAAAAATAAAGTAAATGGAGGTCTTAGAGAACTTGCATACTCAACTATTATCAACCAAGCTAAGAGAATTAACAAACTATAGAAACAATCAAACATCAACTTAGAAAGATAAAATTCAGAGAACTGCCACATGATTCTAAGCTTATGTTTGTGTGAAATATTTTAAAAAACTCGCTTGTTATACTCACTTAAAATACTAATATTTAAACATTAAACCCCTACATAAACCCTATTAAAACCCTAATAAAGTATGCACTAATAGTCTACTTTTATCAATCAAAAACTCAATCAAACTACTGAAAGGGTTTTGGGGTTTTGAATCTTCATTGTTAATTGACTAACTGGGTTTTACTAAGAATTCAAGTGTATGTAATTGTATTCTGAAAGATCCTACCATTGTCTAAAATACGAAAAGAAGATGATGACTAGCATAGTACAACACTAATAGTATTGATATAGTACTTTACAGCAAATGATATAAGCCTGTTCAATTTGACAAAGACGAAATCAGACGACTTTGAACTTCAAAAGAGTAGACTAGTGACTAAATGAGACAACCTTTGTTTTTAAGAATTAAATGCGAAAAGCTTGCAAAATAATTGATTGAGCATCCGATTCAGCATATGCGCAATAGTCCTTCTGATATCTGGAACAAAGAAAGTTTTTTGTTAAATAAACTTCCATTGATAAAAATTAATATTATTTATATAACAAAAACAGCAACAATGGATTATATCCACAATTATTGTATTTTACTTAGATATTATAATTCACTCTCAAACTTAATTATAACACAAAATTAAATAATAAATATTTTATTTAATTTCAAATTTCTTTATTTTTTTAAAACTCTTTTAATTTAATTAAAAAAATATTAACAGTATACTTTGAGATTTATGGCTAGGATTAGGTGCAATAGTCGAGAATAAATTATTGTTTTTTCCGCTTATTTATTTTATTTTCATTTTAACTAAATGGTTTAAGATATCTCTATTCTTTTAATCTTATATTCACATTTCTCATTATTTAATATATGTCTTTCATTGATACAGAAACACTTTTGTAAAAATCTATATAAAATAAACAAGAAATGCCTACCTCAATATTCCTTTCCTTTTTTACAATATTATTTTGATCTTTAATAATTAAATTGAAATATTATATATATATATATAAATTATTCAATTTGATTCAAATAGTAACTTGAATTCACTTCTAATCTTCAGATTAAAAACATATTAACTCCATTTGATGAAGTTTTATAACAGTTAACATGAATGATTCAAAATTATACTGGCCCTTAGAGATATAATAACCTCCCTAATATGTCTAACTTATCTTGCTTTCTTTTATTTGCAAAACATATCTGCTAAATCTTTAAATGTATTTTTTAATTATTAATTGATATTTCTTTGATTTGACTTTTAATATTTTATTTCAATCTTGACTTATAGGGCAATCTATACTTTCTTCTAAGATTCTTTCAGTTGTAATTTGATTCATTTATGTTAATTTGAGGGAATTAAAAATATCCTGTAAAATTAGAATCACTATTAGGATTTCAAACATTTCTAGTTGATGGAGTATCCTCATTTTATTTTGCTATAATCGAATTACCAGAATTAATATTTTGCTGTCGTTTTTAATACTCCTTGAATGGTAACTAAATCAGATAGTTTGTTACTAATTCAAATTATTGTTTTAAAGTCGTTAAATTTTTTTAAAAAGATTGGAAACTCTTTTTATATAGGTGTTTAAATAGTTCAGAAATAAATATATTTCTTGTCTTTTATGCAAATTTGGTATTGCGATTTCTTAACTACAAAAAAGGATATTATAACAAAAACCATGATAAATCTTTTAATTAACTAAAAATTTTATCAACTTTATTGTTAATATGCATAAGATTAAAACATTTTATTCATTAATCTAATGTGGCTCTTTATTAATATACTTTTATTATTATTATTAATTTAAATCGAGAAAATTGGAACATTACAAAATTTTCTTGCAAATTGACTTGAGTAAGCTTATCTATACTAATGAGCATATATCTCTAAAAATATATCTATTAAGCTTTTTTATCGCAAGTTTGAGAGCTTAGTAGATTGGCGCCTAGCAGGACAAGCGAGAAATATAATTCATTCTCAGAATATACTATTTAATCAAAAGAATCAAATTTTTGCAAAAAATCAATCTCTAAACAGGGGACCGATGAGTAAATCATTAGCATCTTTTTAAACTAGGGATTAAATAACAGCATTCTTTTATCTTTATATAGAAAATTATAATATTTGAGGTAAAAAAAGATTTAGTTCATCCCAACTTCTCCTTTTTGGTATTTAGACAACATTCAATAAGCTAAACCTTAATTAATTTAGTATACTAGAAAGAGACGCGTCACAGGTCAGCCCCACATCTCTTCGTAGAGATATTCTGTTCAAAGTTCCTTCAAAATCTTGGTAAGGAAGTGATAAGCATACAACCTATTTAATATGTAGAAAATGTTTTTATTAGTAGTATAATAAATTGCACAATAAATTAATACATCTATATATACCTCTCACACAAATTTCAACCTAATCAGCACTTATTACATAACATCATCAAGCAAGAAGAAGAATAGGAAGAAAATAATCTACGAGTTATGTTAAAAAAAGAATATAAAATTACACAATTATTAGACTGTCATAAACCAACAATAAGACCTGAATCTGAACTAAAATATAACTTTAAAAAGTAAGCACCCACCCTTAAGTAAGTCTTTTCCTTAGTTTTTAAGATTCCATTATATACTAATATGAATTATGATCACTATTTTTTACTCTTACTCCTTCAACACATTACAAAATACTTAATTTCTTAAGAAACATTGAATCCCAGAACAAAGTACTCTTTAGTAGAGAAATGCTAACTAATTTATCTTTGTAGAATGAATAGTTAACGGAAAGTAATTGGACTCAAAAAGATTAATATTAAAAATATAGCCAAGGCAATACAAATCTATGTAGAGACAGCTAATATTTAACCTCAACAAGGAAATTTTTAAGGGACTTAAAGAAGATTATGTCATGGTACTAATTTATGTAAGACTGTATATATATATAAAAACAGAGTAATAGTCAAAAGATTGAAAGAATGAAATCCCTTCAAAAGTACACCAAATATAGACAGTAACTCTAAAAGGTAGAGCTATGTTAGTTCTTAACACATAATGTGAAGCAGACAAATGAAGAACTATTAAAGATAAAAATAATAAACACGAAATTAGATTTGGGAAAAATACTTCATATTTTAAGTCCATCGAAAAGAAAAGTGGCTCAGATACTAACAAATTTCTTTAGAAAATTAAAGTATTAATTTTTACTAAATTAAATTAAATTAGAATTAATCACATATAGAATGAATTCTACAATATATTTTACTTGTAGGTCCTTTAAACCTAGATATGAGTAAACTATTATTACTGAAAATTAATTCAAGTTTAATGTCTTTAATAATTTTATATTAAATGATTTACCGATTTTTGCTGCATATATTATTTGCTTTTATTATCATTTAAAAATTGAGTATAGTAAAATATTATAAGAGATATTTCTCTAATACAGGGCGTAATATTCTCAAAGTTGAAGTTAGGGGTTAAAATCAAAGTCGAGAAAATGAAATTTAGATCTTAAAATATTACTATATTATTTTCGCTTTAATTTAACTTCTCGCTCAATAACCAAAATTTAGTTTGTTAGCATTACGGTGGTGTTCTAGTAATGAGACAAATATTACAAAAATTTTAATTAAAAATATAATATTATTTGAGTGATCAATAATCGAGGGTGCTTGATCAGATGTTTGTTTTGTATATATAATATGATTTTTATTTTAGCCCAGCTCCCAGATTTTACAGATTAAATGTCTATTAAACCAAAATTGTTCTCAAGCTATCAGAATCGATTTGAGGGTATCAGAATTGTTTTCGACCGTTCAGACTATTTTAGTTCTGCATTCTAATTTTGGTACTTCATTTTCAATTTTGGTAATTTTCTCTATAAATTTGAAAATTTTACATATTCTCTCCATTTCAAAGATTATCTTTTTTTTTTATATATCAATAATACAAACTTTAATAATATTAATATCATAAAATAAGTACAATTTTTTAAAATAAAAGTATCAATCTTAAGAATCTCATTTGTTTTAAACAATGTAAAATAATATACATATTTTATCTGGAGTTTATACAATTAATTATATTTTTTTTATGTTCAAATTATTTATATTTAAGCCGACTATACGCAAAATTTTGCTCTTTATTTTTTTGGAAAGCTATGATAAGAATAAATTTATATAAAATTATTCCAATTAAAGTGGTTATTGTTTAGTTTTCATGATAATACATTGTATGATGATTAATGATTTAAAATCAAATAAATCTAACATATCACTGTTTAATACTAAAATCAAACCATCATTTTCGTCGTGACGTAGACGTATCTGAGTGAGTTGACGTGGCAAACTTCTGTGACGTGGCAGTCGTAAAGTAGAAAACTCCGAAAAAACCAATCTCGCTATTACCTAGTCTTCTCCCAAAATCAAGATGTCACCACTACAGAGCTTGTGAGATCTAATTCGGTGATAGAAGGTGGAGAAAAACGCTTACTGGTCCCACCGCTGCTGGGAAACGTAATCCCTGTCCTTTCGCTGTGGTAGCTTCAGTACCCTAACCCGGTGTGGGAGAAAATCCTTATCGTTGACTTCAATGGTTCCGTCTTCTCACTTTCGATGGCAGAGCGTACCTTCATCCTGCTCCCTATTACCTAGGAAACTGAACTCAAGTCAGGAAACTCATCTATGTAGGGAAATCCTTAGCGTGCAGGCGACTCGAGGAGTCTAGGATCTGACAGATTGAACCCCGCCGAGTGGTCCCTCATGCGTTGCGTCTAGCAACCCCTACCTGCCTTCGGTAGGCCTTAGTGTAGTAGAAAGCTCTATTAGAAAGTCTCCGGCCTCGGGCCCCTGTGGGTCACCCTATTCTTATAACTTTCTAATTTAATATTATTACATTGTATTCAAAGACAAAATATAAATTTATTTAACATTTTTAATATACTTTGTTTAGATAATATGTAAGTCTTATAATACTTTGACATTTTTGATTTCTTTTTAGTTCGTTGTATGTAAAATATTAAAATAATATTTATCTTTAATAAAATAAAAATTTAAAGGTGGCGGGACAGGCCTGAGTCCATAACTCCTCATTAAGAAACTTTCACTATACTAAACCGTATTGAGGGAATAACGGGGGGTTGTTAGATCTTTTGTTTTACGGGCTAGTTTATTTGGCTCAGCCAGTCATTTGATTCATCTATACAATTTTTTTTCAATTTAAAATATAGTTTTCTTTTAAAAATGAGTTTCGTTTTTTTAATCTGATCTACAACTAGGCAGTATTCAGTAGGAATAAGATAAATATATGATCTGATAGAAAATAAATAGATAAAAGCCATAGAAATCAATGATAAGATATTAAATTTACACAAGCTGGTTTTTTGAAACGGTAAGTAACTAAAAGGCTTACACTACAGTCATATTGGCATTAGATCTTTTAAGTGTTTTCACAGTTATTTTTATTATAAATCTTATCTATTAAAATGAAATTTTCAGATTAAAAGAGAAGATATAGAATTATTTTAATGGAATTTATTTGCTACACTACAGTTTCGTTATGTCAACTCATCCTTAAATAATATAAATTTTTAGATTTTATTTTAGATAAACAAATGTTATTGTAAAATTAGTTGAGTTTCTCAAGAAACAGATATTCAATAACTATTTTTTAAAGTCAGACAATTATTATTCAGTCAATAGATCAAAATTAATATGATAGATTAATAAAATTGTTAATTTATTATTTAATGATTATTATATTATTCAGATGATGTATTGTTCCAAATTATTTTTCCTTTAATAATAAATTTATAAATTATGATTTAATATAAAAATTTGATTACAAATTGCACAAAATAAACAGTAATAATTATCTTAAGAATGTTATAAAACAGTTTTTAATTAATATAAATTCCTACCAAAGATTTTAAAATCTGAATTACTATCAGTACATGTTTACAATTTTATAGCAAGAACTGGTTTATAAGATTTTTAATTTATGATAAAAATGCAAATAAAATTTCATTTAGAAGATTAATAAGCCCAACAAAAATTAGACTACCTCAATCATGATAAATATCTCCAGTTCAATGAAAACTAAAACTTCCCAAATTATATAGTATCGATTTTTATTTTTTAAAATAACTATAAATCTATTTAACCAAATTCTAAATGTTGTAAGTAGGTAGTAAATGAGTAATCTCAAATTAAATTTAACATATTCACTGTTTAATACTAAAATCAAACCATCAATCTTAGTCTTGACGTAGACTTATCTGAAGTGAGTTAACATGGCAATCCCGTGACGTGGCAGTCATTTAATCTAAAAACTCCGAAAAACTACAACGCCTCCATTCCACTTCACTCTGACACCGAGATGCATCCGTGATAAGAGCCAACTTGGAGTAAGCCCCTTAGGGCTTTCAGAGATCAGCTTCCTGTAAACAATTAAAGGGAGACTGGTGAAACTCTTACCATGTTCCACCTCTGCTGAGATAGTAGTCTCTGTCCTTTCGCTATGGTAGCCTCATAACCCGACCTGGTATGGGAGGAAAATCATTATAGTTTAACTTCTATGGTTCTCATCGTCTCACTTTTGAAGGTTGAGCACCACCTTCATCCTGCTCCCTATTACCTAGGAAGCTGAACTCATGCCAGGTATCTCATCTAATGCAGGGAAATCCTTAGCGTGCAGACAACTCGAGGAGATTAGGATCTGACAGATTGAACCCCGCCGACTGGCCCCTAATGCGGTGAACCCAGCAACCCCTGCCTACCTTCAGCAGGTCTTAGTGTAGTAGAAAGCTCTATTAGAAAGTCTTAAGTGAGATAGGTACCTCACCAGCAATTAACTTTCTAATTTAATAATTTTCTAAATTTAATTAAGTTTTGATAATCCATTAATTATATCTATAACTTTAATTTCATTTTAAGACTCAACAGAAATTAAGTAGCCATAAGTTATTAAATTTAACTAAATTAATACAAAATTATACCAAATTTCTATATAAAAGCAAACTTAAGCATTAACCGCTGTCTAGTCTGACTATAGTGATATATGGATATATTATACTTTATGCCTTATAAATAATTATGAATTGAGGTATAATTAATTGCTTATTTTTGTATATAAGTATGAGGAATTACTAAATACATTAATAAATTTAGATTAACTTGCTTTAATATTATTGAAGTATGTTAAAATTTACCACTCATTTTAATTAATCAATATTTAGTTTGTATCATATAGAACTTGAATTTTCATTAATCATAAAAAATATATAAATATGCATTTATAATTTATAAATCTTTATTGCTTAAAAAGGGAATAAGTGTCGAATTAATTTTGCTTTAGCATTAAAGTAAGTTAATTTACTCATTTTTATTCAAAGTGAATATTTTTATTTTCTAATTGGGACTCGATTGTTAATTTAATCTTTGATGCCTAAAATTTGTTTGTAATACTTTACAAAAAGCCAGATGAGATTGGAAAAGGCACAATTAAATTCACATCTTATTAGCTTTAAGATTTTAGTCACTCAACTGTAAATTCTTAATTGCAGGAGATATTTGCTTGCTAGTTATTACTTATGCACAATAACTCATTATATCTCAATGCTTTTATTTTGTGAAAATACCCATTAATTTAATTGTTGAGACAAATGTATATTGAAATGTAGTAATTAATTATTAGTTGTAGTTGAGGATTTTCTTTCATTAAGTGTATTTAACAAAAAATATTTCTTAATGATGAAAAGTTATTATTTATATTTTATATCTTGAGACGTCAATTAAATATTTGTGAGCAACTTAAAACTAATAAAACTTAACATTCTTAACATTCTGCACAAGCATCATCTGTATCATTAGTGACTGCTATTAGAATTAATCATTAAACTTTTGAAGAAGCTAATTTATTAATAAAAAAGACATATTCATTTATTTAAATTAATTTTACTAATAGTTTTTTGTAACATAAGTGAAATTTAGTCACTCGCTAAGTTAAAATTTTAATTATTTTCAGGTACAATTCTAATAACTACCTTTTTTGATATTTCAATTTTCAAGTTTACTGTACTTGGAGAACAGATAAGGTGAGAAGATATATCTTGAAACTACCCAATTGCTAGAATTAGTAATTTCAATAGAGTGCGCTAGATAAATTTTATCAAATTTTATATAACAAATCGTTTCAGTACTACCTCCTATATTTATCTCTTTACAATATTTTTTAAAGGCAGCATCCAGTCCAGTACATTGACTTAAATGAAATTGAAATAAATAAAAAAATAGATTGAATTAATATTATTTCTTGGTTAGCTCATTCACTGAACTATGATCATTTCTTGAGAAATTTTCATATCTACATGCAGGTTTTATTTAACACTCATTTCAAATTCTATCTTGAATATGAACTTATTAGAAAAATATTTTCTCTCATGTTTTTAATCAAATTATCTTAAGGTCCTAAATATATTTCTCCACCTCCATTGTTGATTTCATCCGAGTATTCAATAAGTTTAAATCTCATTTATAAAACAAATACACTTATATTTAATAATAATTATCATTAATAAATTAAACAAAATATTTTAAAATAGAATCTGAAACAAAAATTTAAAAAATAGAAATTGGCAAATTAAAGGCGGGAAAAAATGGAGCCAAACAAAAAGCCAACAAATGGAAAGAGAAGACTACCAGTATACTCGGAGGAGCAAGAGAAAGAGGTGAAACAAATTCCTCAACAGACATTGGAATGATTTTTTTTATATTCAAACTCGAACTCGGGAAATCAAACTTTTCTAAGCCAAAATTTTTAGTTAAATCACAACAGTTTTAAATACAAAAACAAATTTTCGGTCAATATTTACAATAGCTGACAGCTTGAATTCTATCAACTTGTGAGGGAAGCTGAAGTATGGGTGAGAAGAAATGAGAGATTTGCAGAAAAACAAAGCTAAAAAAGGACAGATTTGATAATCAACGATAAGTGATAATTGAATAAGAGGACGATTGAATTTATTATTTGCCTACAGAATGTTAGAGGATTAATCTCTAAATTGAAACAGAACTAGATAATGAAAGAAATTGAAAGCAAAGAAGCTGATTACATAGAACTAGTGGAAACTAGACTCGAAAGACTCATAGGAATCAATAGTAAGAACGTTGCACATACACAATTGGTAAGAAATGGAGGAGTGCTAGTACTAAATAACGGAAAGTACGAAATGAAGACGGTAAAAACGCTAAATCAGTTCGTGACTTGGACAATTCTAAACGTGGGAGGATTCCCACTCCATATAATTACAACCTACATACCCCCTTATTTAAATGAGGAGGTTAAAGAACTGCAAAATAGATTGGTATTTATGATAAGGTCACTCAAATGGAAATGCTCAAAACAGAGAATAATAGTGATGGGAGATTTAAAATTCCACATTAAAGAATTTGGGAAGAGTCTAAATAATGAGGGTCTGAAAGAATTAATTCCTGGAGAAGTGGCAACTCACTAATAATGAAATCAATTGGACCAGATATTTTCGAACGTATAAACGGTCAGATGGGAGACAAGTTAATTATAACAAACCGACCATAAGCTGATACAAGTTAACTCAGAATTAAATACAAAGATGATGATTTTAGGCTAACGGATAAAGAGAGATCAATAAGAATAACAGATGTTAGAAAACAATGTTGGAAAACATTTATGGAGGAAGGAAGAGAGTTAACACTTAAAGATTTAGACGAACCAATTCAAAAGAGAAAAAGCTTTATAGATAACATTGGAAAATAAAAAAAGGGAAAAATTTGTACCAACGATCACCAGAGTGGGTGGTAAAGAGCAAAGGAAAGAACTCCAACGGCAATTACTATGACACTAAAGCGAAGTGGAGGGAAGCAATAAATGATTTGGAGCAGTTGCCTAACTAGAAACGACTTGTAAAGTTTCTTATATATGGTGAAGAGATTAACAAAAATGCTAAAAACAATTCCAACCAATAAAGGGGATTACAATCAA
>ARYC01004585.1:0-26271 GCA_000711775.1 Oxytricha trifallax | reverse complement strand
AAAAGAAGTATTTATAATATAGTTATAATAATAAAATTCATAAATGATAGAGGCAATCTGTAATAGTACATTAAATAAGTTAACACTCTGAATATTAACGTTTCATCCTGACTTTAGTTACAGTTAAGTCTTATTAAAATAACTTCATTTTATCATTATTTAGTTTAAAATTATGTTTTCTCAAAAAATATACTGGTTAACTTACTTATAATAAATTTATTAGACTACCATCATTAAGTCCTGCAATATTTCTTTTCATTTTATTTAATTAGTTATTTTTATCTATTATAAATCTATAAAAATAAAAAATAATTTAATTTTTCATTTAACAAGTTGAAATTATACATTCATACATTTTTATTAAAATCAAATGAAAATAATAAAATGAGTCAAAAAATATCTCTCTTATTCTTCGATCTTAACTACGTAAAAAGATGTAAGTTATTCAAACTGCCCTATCATTATTTTTTTACTATCATAGGATACTAACCACTGATTTGGAAATTATAATAAAATAAAACAAAATGGCCTAAAAATAATTTGTTTTAAGAGCTATTTGTTGACTTTTTATTATAAACTTTTTATCATTTTTCCTCACAATAATGTACTTTAATTATCAATTATATTTTTAAATGCAGATATTACTATTTTTTTCTTCTATTATTACCGATTTTTTTTTATCAATATTAAAATTAATTTGAAAGTACTCTTGAAAAAGATTATTTTTATTTAAAGTTAAAAGAAAAATAATAATATCATTATTAAAAGATGAAAAATGGAACCTTTCCTTTTTTAAAAAAGCCCTTTATTTGTAAGTAAAAGAGTAAATTGAATTTGAATTTGAATGTTGGTAAAGTAAATTTAAATTAGAATTAATATATAATTATTACTAATATTTGTTATCTTGTTGATTTGTGAAGACTCCCTATATATATATAAAAGACCCTTATCAAAATAATTACTCGCTAAGAATTTTTAATCTTAGTATTTTAGACTGTTAATATTATTAATCAGACTTAAAAATTATTCCTACTAGCTGTTGTACTGTGAGTCTCCATTGCTTAGACCCTTTATGCATGACAACTACGAAACGCCACTGACCTCGCACTCAGTGCAGCTGACGCCCTCCGTGCTCCAACCGGAGATGGAGCTCGACTCGGGCAAAGAGCTGACATTGAACTGGTGAGAGCTTGCCTCCAAGATGGCCTGTCTTTAGTGGAACACTCCTTCAAAGAACTCTCCATTAAGGACTTCGGTGAAATCTTGAAGACCCTCTTAAACTCACACACAGTCAATCACCACTGTGCAACATTTCGAAGGAGATCGAGCGCCATCGTGTGAAGCAGAGTCTTGAACTTGCATTGAGGCGCCTAACAAGAATTAATTGGACCCCATTGGAGCCATTTAGTCAAAATTGAAACAAAATTGTTAATATGTAAATTCTTAAAATACATTCATACTATAAATAATCCAGGGGGAGGAAGTTTCCTGCTCCAGAGCCCTTTCCGCCCCTGCGGAAGTTTCCTGCCTCCTTCGGTAGTTTCCTGCCCCAACATTTAATTTACTATTTTTTTGCCATATAAATATTAAAAGTAGGCAAATTCCAATTTCAAATACCATTGCCAAATACGAAACAACCTTTATTAATAAATAATTATTAAGGTATATAATTATTCATTATCAAAATATATATGAAAAAAATGTTAAAACTATTTTTTAAAAATAATAACTATTAATGTGATTTTCATAAAAATTTGGGCTATGAGGTAGTATCCTCCCCCCCTAATGTATACTTTTCTTTTTGTAGTCTGATAGAGTTTTTGACGCTGAGTAATAGTAACAGATAAACATGGAATGTGCGAGCAATAGTTTTGGAGCTATGGCCTCGTCAAAGTCACTTTTTATATATAAAAATCATTATAAATTTTACAAAAAATTTCAAATTTTTCACAAAAATTAATTTCTTTAAAATTAACGATTTTAGCAGTTTTTAACAATATTAACAAATTATATCTAATTTATTATAATTTTATAAAGTGAATTAAAAATCATTTTAATTTTCATTTAAGATTTTCAAAAAGACCATAAATGTTCTCCTTAAAAAATTAAATTTAATTATATAATTTGTTAATATTGTTAAAAACTGCTAAAATCGTTAATTTTAGAGAATTTAAATTTTGTGAAAAATTTGAAATTTTTTGTAAAATTTATAATGATTTTTTATATATAAAAAGTGACTTTGACGAGGCCATAGCTCCAAAACTATTGCTCGCACATTCCATGTTTATCTGCTACTATTACTCAGCGTCAAAAACTCTATCAGACTACAAAAAAAAAAGTATACATTAGGGGGGGGGAGGATACTACCTCATAGCCAAAATTTGAATTCACTAACAAAGTAGAATTAATATTATATACTAGATTATAAATTACTATATCATATTTTACAGTAAAGATTCTTAAAAATTTATAAATATTATATATTTAATTGTATGGGACAGGAAACTTAATATTTGGGGCAGAAAACTTCCCCCTAGGATGCATATAAAATTTTGCGAAAGGAAACTTACTTCCTCCATTAATCATTCTTTAAACATTGTAATCATTTTTTAATAAATTTATTTAATTTATACTTTATTATATTTATAATGGGTGGAAGTAATAAATTTTATGATTTTATTACGTCCAACCATTTCATTTATTATTTATATAAATATATATTTAATTATTTTTTTTTATGCTTTTATAAAAAAGTTAATTACTTTCCAATCAAATTATGTAAGATTTTTTCATTTTTTTTTATATTAAATAATTATTTTATTTTATTCAGTAAAGTTTTTTAATTTTATAGATTTTTATCTTATAATTAACAATTAACAATAATTTACTCATGTTTTTAATGTGAATAAATGAAACTAAATGCTGACTAAATAAAAACAAAGTTCATTTAGAACTTTACAATAAGTTAAAGTGTTTTTATATTAAAATTAAATAATTTTAATATAAATAATGGATTTAAGCACAAAATAATTATATGTTTGAATATATCAATCTGTAAAAGTGTTTATTAAAAACACAGATCTTTATTAATCTTATTTAAAATAATAAGAATATTTCTAGTGTTAATAATTTGTTTTTCGTTGTGTTTAAGGATTTATATTTACACGATTTTAAACTATTTTGACTGATTAATCCTGTGCTGGGTGAGAAGAAGCAATCAGAGCAGTTAATGGGAGTGCACAAGGTAAAAAGTAGGTGCCCTATTTAGTACACACGTTAAAAATAAATCAAACAGACCACGATCAACAGGCACATGTTCTCCTCCTCTTAAATTGAATTACCTGAAAACCCAGAACTTGTATATATGGTCGCTGAAGCAAAAATGTTGATCCTCGAATTTGCTATATCAATTCAGCTCTTTAGAGTCTGGCCTAGATGATTCAACAATCTTCCTTGGTTATGACTACTTTAGATTCTTAGATCAAATTGAATAAAATGTTTCTTTAGCTTCATATGTTGTTAAGACCTACCCTAAGTTAGTTTCAGTCCTCATTTGAGACACAACTGCCTTCCCTCAAGCAGATGTTGAAGCACTTTAATTATTGACGAGAGCATCAAATTTGTGTTCAGTTATGGTTTATATGGAACTTTCGTATAATTAACAAAAGAATTCATTAACAGCAATGATCTACATACTATCCTTACAGCATTCGTTATGAACAACTACGATAACACTGATCCCACTGTATCAAAGCTACAATTAATCCTGCCACATGGGCAGATAATTAAGCTGCACATTAATCCTCTTCCACCCTAAAAGTAAGTTCTATTAGTAATTTAAATTTCTTATAGTGCACATGAGATTCCGCAGGGCTCACTACACTATGAGATTTAAGAATGTGTCTTAGGCACTAGTAGAATAAAACAGCCTTCTCAGGGAAATAGACTTCCAAAGACGTCGTGAAGCAACAGCTGTGCGCGTGCATCATGGACCTGCCTGTGCTGATATCTCACTTGGACATGGGGTGGCTCCAGCAGAGGTATTTACGGGCCTTAATAGCCGCCCTCAACTACCTAGGCCTTGGGAATGTTTGATTAGCAGATATAAATTATGAAATCTCAAATTTATTATTGGGGAAATTTAAGTCCTTTTTCGAAAAAATGGTAATCGGTTATTCTCGGCACCAAAATAGATGTATGAGACGGAAGTTCCACTGTCGTGATATAGAATGGGACGTTTTGAGTGGTGCCACTGGTTGCTCGCAATGCTCGAATTTACCCCACATATCGACTGTAGTCAATATTAAATAATTCACTTTTTGCAAATATCAAAAGTAAGTACCCTCCATTCTTTAGCTTAACTTATGCACTTAAGTTCAGAGTAGAAGATGCGACTATCCTAAGGAGATCGAGGTTATGGCTGTCATCAATATGAATGGGGAATGGGCCTGTTAGGCAAAGCGATTGAAGGTGTAAGAGATTTAAAGGGACAGCATTACAGTAAAAAAATGTATACCTTATACAGAAGAATCTCAGTATTGTGGGAGCTGGGATGTTTAATGAATACTATAATCATATATTTCATGCCGAAATCCATAGTAGATTGTCTAAGTTAGAACCAAGTATGCAAGCTTTTCTTACTTGCTAGATTTTTTGTTGGAAAAATCTGGTATTTAACTTCGTACCTTCTTTTAATGGGTTTCGTATTGTACCTCCAGATATTATCAATTAGAATCTTCTTTGAAAATTTACAAGCCCTGCTCCAACAGAGAAATAATTTTTCAATATGAAAATTGAAGACCCAATCACTTTAATGGCAGTATATACAGTTGAATCCCAATTAAGTAGAATAATTCCATGCTAGTAGTACCTTGCAATAAATGGTAGAGATACTTTTTTAAAACAGCAACAAGGAGAAATAGACTAGTAGATCTTTCATGAGCGCCTTCAAGCAGTCCTATGATTCCTAAAAACTAAATTCCCATTGTACTTTTTATACGTAAACCAAATTTATGTAGTCGTTGCTGTATTTATATTTAATTGTTCCACACTCCTAATCTAAATAAATAACAGTTTTTGGTTTGTATTTCAAAATCTTTCTCAAGATTTTCACAATATTTTATATTTAATTTTTTTTTAAGAATGTGAGATTTTACTCATTTTAAATATTAATTCCAGTGGAATGGAATATTTGTTTTATTCATGCAAAGTTGCTGGAGAAACTATATTTTCAGAAATAATTAAAAGTAAAGGACCAATGCTTGGAAAGAGAAGTAGACTAGAAATGGATGATGACACAAAAAGATAAGAGGGCTCATATGAAAATAAAGGATCATCAAAGTCTCGTGTCAATCTAAAACATTAATTAAAATGAACAAACAAAAGGTATGGAGAAAAGAGATGAAGTCAACTAGTAATTTTTGCCACAAAAAGTTTTTGAAGAGTATTTAACTGCGAGAGACATTAAAACTTATGCAAGCCAAAGCCCATATATGCTTAAATAATTAAAGAAAAACTTTATTAGCAAAAAGCCTCAGGAAAATATAATGAGGATCAAATTATTGCAATAAAAAACTAGAAATTTTGTGCTAATCGCAATAAAAAGAATAGTCAAAATTCTCATATATAAAGCTCATACTGAGTCTATAAATTTTAGACAGGATATAATCAACATTTTTAAATGGCAAGAGATAGCTAAAGATTTCTTTGAAAAAAATATGGCAATCTTGATGAAGTTGTTAAGATGGATCTAGCTTGGAGACTCAACAAGACCTTCCCTGTGATTCTGTGTCAGACTAAAACTTATTTAATATGCCAATAAACATATTACAAGAGAAGGGAATCTTCATAATCTTGGTTGACAATCAGAAAAAACATTTAGAACAGTAATTTATCAAGAAGGATAGGTACGAAGAAGTAGATAAGAGGATGTGGATGAGGCACACAAGACTGGAAAAGTATATTTTGGATCGGGCTTTTACACTTTACACTGCTTCGAGAAGCTTATAAAAGCTAAAAAAGGTGATGTCAAGGACAAAGTATCATAACACAGAGTAGAGAATGTTGTTTTAGATTTAATCAGAGAACAGTCAAGAAAAACAGATGAATTTTACGGCTTTGTTTCGATAATGTGCCCTGACAAATTAAACCTACAAATTTACAAAAAGGAAAAAATATGTAAGACCAAGTTGTACTTGTTTTGCATTAAGATAGTGAAATTAAATGATTTTCACATTATGATTAAATCATTAAAGCCATCAACATTTGGTTTATGTATTGCTTTTATTTCTGTAAAATATTTACTAATATATAAATTTACTATTCTTTTCAATTATCAATATTTAAACTAATTATTTTTTATTTTAGTAATCTGATAATTTAAGGCAATAAACTTTTCATCAATTTTTTTGTTGTTGAACTGCTCGTAATAATGATCTTTCTCTCTTTTACAATAAGTATTACTTTAATCAGTTTTATCCTTTTACTGTAATTATGGTATGTATATATATAAATCATAAGAAGTAATTAAATTTAAAAATTATTTTGTTATAAAAATTTTATTTTATTTCATTATATCCATAACATTTTTGTTTATTTACTTTAAACTAAATAAATAAGGTTTTTGTTTTTCCAAATAATTTGAGTATGCATTAATTATAATCTACATTATCAAAGTTAGAAGACCCTCCTAGAGAGATAGCAACTAATTAATATAAAAAATAATTCACTGGTAGATATGAAGAATTCCTATGACTTATAGATGTTTTCTCTTATTCTCTCATTTTAGCCAAATCTTCAAATTTTTCTTTTGAACTATTGTTATTACTAATAATTTTCAGTTATTCTATTTATATTTATTCCAATACATTTGATTATGTTGATTCTATTGTTTATATCTCGTTCAATATGGTATATTTATAAAATTCTATCTTTCTATTGATATATTTAATTTGTAATAATTGAAGAATTAACTTATTTTTATCATATTTTTTACTATTAAATAAATTTGTTTTATACTTTTGTGATACTCATGATTTTTTTATATTTAAATATAATAATAAATCACTTATTATTAATAGTATAAATCAATAGTTATATGATAAAATACAGTGCTTTTTTAATTAATGCTTGAATTTAGCTATATAAAATTGTAAAAATAAACTATATTCAAGTAAATTATATTTGTAAGCAATTCAATCTCACCTTTAGCTTTAATAAATTTCTAAAATTGCCTTGGTATTTCTATATCCTAATATTAGCTTCTTTTAATTTTCTCACTTATTCTTTCCTTTCTTGATATTAATAAATGACACTTGAATATCAACATAAAACGCAAACAGCTCATATTAATTATTGATGCTGGCTCTTATTCTTAGTTATATTAAGTTTTTTTGCGTGTTCTTTATATATTTTAATAAATTGTTTTTGATCATTTAATTAGTACTCATGATGTTGAATCGAATCAAACACTACCAATACTGAGAAGGATATTACGAATAATCAGAAGTATTTTATGCTGTTGATCGTGGATTAGTAGATTATACCTTAACCGCTGTCATCTTGTGCACTTAAATTCATTGAAATAATTTGTATAATTATGGTTGTTAAAAATTATAATGCTTTCTTATAAATCTTCTTCATATTTCAAATAGTTTGATGTTATTATTACTGCAAAAATGGTGGTGCATTCATGTCATATAAAACAAATTATATTAAATTATATGCATTCGTTTGTTCTTATTTAATTGTCTGAATTATATTAATCAGTTAGTTTATCATGATTTACATTTAATCAATATGATAATCATTTTGTTTATATATTTATAGGTTTAGAATAAGATACATTCATATTATATTTTACGAATATGATCATAACCCATTAAAAGCAATTATAGTACGTCATTATTCGTGATTTTTAGTGTATTTTAATCAATTAATAAAGTGTAACAGTTTTATGTGAGTAATTGGCACGAATTAGGTACATATGTAACTAAGACTTTATAAAGCGTGTTATTTCAACATTCAACAATTTTATACATTTAATTGATGCTTTCTAGAAGCTAAGTTAATAAATTAGTGTATCAATAAGTCTAAGAAATATGTATAAGTGATATTAGTATATTAATTAGTCATCTATAATTCGTTAATATTTGAATTTTATCTGATTGATTAAAGAATAACTATAAATATACAATATATTGGTCCAATTAACCCAATCAAAGTTTAAATACCATCAGAAAAAGATTCCATTTATATTTGATTTATTGTAGTCATTCGGATTATATATAACAGAAATAAATTCATTAAATTTTACGCCTACATTAGCCTATAACAAAACTATCAGTTAGATTACTTATTAAATATTAACATGCTCTACTTGAAAAAGAAGAACCAGTAGAAACAACAGAAAATTATAATAATTTTTTGACTATTTTAACTCTTTTTTTATTCTTGTCTATTCGTTTTATTTCTAAATTTTCATTTATAATTATAAGAGATTAATTACCACAATTAACACAATTATTAAAATAATTGTGACCAATTATCATATGTTAAATTCTCGGAATCTATACTAGATCATTAGAATTTGTTCAAACTAATTATTTAGATCTCATTCGTTCTTATCAATATCTACTTCTCTCTCTTTAAATGCTGTTAAAATGCATAAGATTAAACAGGTTAAGGTCTATCTTCTTATATAGTATAACATGTTCCCAAACTAAATTTAATATTGTGTATATCTAACCATGCATTTACATTTATAAATTATACATAATCGCTTGCCACATCTGTTTTAGCAATATATCTCTTGCAAAATTCATATTTTGCATGATTCAGTTCATGATCTCCTTGGAGACAATAGACTTTTATGGTGTCATCTGTGTCATAGGCATTTTTCTTTATGATATTAAATCATATTTTGTATAAAATATTGTTTTTTTTTCTTCAAATACGATGTCAGACATTAACTTATTTAAATTCGCATATTATTTTTTTTCTTTTAATTGCATATATGATATTTATGAATAAAAATTCATGATTAGATTAATATATTAAAAATTACAGCTAATAATTCAAAAATTAATGTTTATAAAACATAATATAAACCATAAAAATAGCTTAAATTATAGGTTTATTTACAATAACTCAAATTTATAGACTTATTCTATTTTGAGAAACAGCTAATGCTTATAAATATATAAGATTCACAATTCATGTAAAATGCTATTTGACATTGAAATTATCAACTGATTTTAATGATTATATAAAAGTATAATTATTTATCGATTAAGTTTATAGTTAAATTTGATTCAAATATTAATCAATTATTTTAATATCTTTTATTATTAAATTATCATTAAAATTAATTAAAAATCAATTGTCAATCTATAATATATCATTATTGTTTATATTTTTATACATCCAGCCATTATATTCCATCAGTGCTTAGTTAAAAATAATATATTTTAAAGTTATTATATATAGTCGAAGCTGTTAGTTTAGCGAGTGGTCCATAAATCTCCTTTGAAATTGAATCCTAAATAATAAAGTTCATGAAGTTATTCTTTCACTAGATATATTTCATCACAATTAATTGATCGCAAGCATACGATAACTGTCAGAATATGTAAAGAAGTAGTTTGAAACATCAACGTATAATGCATTTACGGGAAATCCTTTACCAAAATTAATATCGCAAATTTCTCTTTGATTTCTTATAACCCTAAAAGTACTCAATATTTTCCACTCCCTTTAACTCTGGCAATTGCTATTTTGCATGGAGACTGTTGTTTTTTTTTAAAAAAATACCGTTTTTGCTATTCACGATTGGTTCTCTTTGTATTGTGAGATAAATGAGCTTTTAATATTTATACCCTTTATGATTTATTATTTCCGATTAAAATTTAATGCCAAAAAGTATAGTAATATTATAAAGTTCTGTACTTTATAACCACTAAGAATAATTTAATACCAATAAGTCTCTTTAAACTTTAAAACTGCCAAAATGTCTAAAAAATACATTAGAATTGTTAAAATTGCGAAACTCTAATATAAAATAAGTCTGTTTAATAATAACTGTAAGTATATTATGATCTTCTAGCAATTAAAACCTAATAAATTAAAAGAAAAAGATTTAGTATTTATTAATCATATTTGAGTCTAAAATAATATCACATATGATATATCACTAGAAAAGAGCTTAGCACAGAAGTTAAATACTTAATCATTAAATTAAAAAATTGCAGAAAACCTTTTTAAATCCCAAAAAACCTACAAAGACTACATTTGATCACGAGTGAACTTTTTTAAATTAGAAATAATACAACAATTAAAGTCAAGTGCTAGATGATACCAATTAGATTGAAATCTCTTAATAACTGTTAGAATCAATACTATTAAAAGAGTCACAAAGTATTAATTGAATTGATACTTTGTCCAATAGTACGTTGCTACAGAAACTAATTTTTTCAACTAAAATCATGCAGATTTTTATCTAGAAATTTAAGAAATCCTGTAATTAGTTTTATAAGACCAGGGGGTCTAAAGTTGAGAAAGTTTCAATCAATACTAGCTGGTGCATATTGTTATCTTATCAATCTTAAATCTGTGGTGTTAGTGTGTAATATCGCAGCGAGCATCATCAAATCGAGTTCAGCTGACATAAATAAGCTGTAGCTTTATGAGATAGTGCTTGAAAGAGTAGAGGAATCATTATCAAGTAACAATCAAGCTCAGGATGGTAAATGACAAAAATACAAATGGGTTTATCGCAGTTTTCTATCCTATAACAATTATTGAAGACTATTTTTATTCAAAATATTTAATGCAAATATATATTTAACATTTAATTTAAATTGTGTAAGTATCAAATTTATTAGAGTTGTATTTAAGCAAGATTTTTTTTTATTAGAGTTTTTCAATTTTACCTATTTTAAATTTATTTTATCGATAGTTTAAGGGATAGGCCTGTCTAATGGAAAGTAGTATATATTAGTCGAAAGTTTGATCATAAAATTATGAAATTGGGAAGGATACTTTATGGTATCTAAGAAGAATTAGAATTAAAATAAGAGAAAATCGACGAATCATGAAAAGACAGCATTTGCTATAGCAAAAGACGCTAAGAAATAACTTGAAAAAGGAGCCTTAGAAAATAGCGAAGAGCAGAATCTAAAACACAGATGATTGCCTATCTCAGCTCTTGAAAATTCCACCTCCATCATTTTCGAAAGAAGAATCGAGTGGTATCCTTGTCAGATCCTAGTTAACATTTCAGTTTAAGAATTAAATAACAATTCTGAAAAAAAATCAAGTAATTATAAGATTAAGCTGGGAATTACGGCAACTGTTACTAGATTAGCATCTGTTCTAGATTTTTAAAATGTTTTAGAGAATTCCATTAAGGAATATTGAGAAATATTAATGAATATTTAGAGGGCCTCTCTTAGAAAGTGTTTTAGTCGATTTTTTATTGAAAAAATGTCGATTGAGTAGGTGGACAATGGAAGCTTTACATTTATTAAGTATTAAAAATACAATATGAGTCATTGTACATATATGGTTACCATAAATTACATTATATTAAAGAGAAAAATATTTTAAAAGAATCAATATATTAAAAATGTAAAAAGTGATTTAAATTAATTTGTATAACTTATTTGCTTTTATTTTATTTTGCAATCGTCTATTTATCACATTATTTTAGAAGTTTAAAATATGATAATTAAAAATTTGCGGTTTTGGTATAAATATAACTGTCCCGAGCTTATATAAGTTGATAATAAATTAATTATTTATATGGAAAATATAAATAATCAATTAAAAAGTTTATAGATGCAACATATCACGAAAACAACTAACTTTATAAAATTATAAAATGATTACTTCCAAAACATCCTAGATCAAGGTATGGAGATGAGTACAGTGTAGAAAGAAGATATGATCTTCGACACACTAATGTTCGAAGGATTTGAACATGAAGTACAAGAGGACTTTGTTAAAGGAGTCATGAAAAACGACACTGCCATAGTGGCTAGACTACTACAGCAATTTGCTAACAACATCTTTTTAAAATATGGAAACCTCGAATTATAATCACCAAACAAAGCTCTAAAAATTGATCTGTAAGTTATGAGCCACTAAGTAACTCTACCATAGAAGGTTTAAACGCAATAGATAAACTCATAGAATCACTAACGAGATTAACTCAGGGTGCTACATAAAGAACTGGGAAAACGCTAGTTGTCGTGAAACAAAAGTTTGAAGAACAATCGACTGCATCGGTTGCAAGTCCAGCCTAAAGAAGAATAGACGAAGCATCTAACGAAGTTGTCTAATCGATATAATCAAACATTCCTATGATAAACTAGTAACAAAGATAAGGAAAGTAACCGCTAGAAAAAAGCTAACGGTTTGGTTATTAGAAATAATAATTAAAATAATAAATTATAAAAATGATTAAACTTAAACAAAATGAAGTGACTCGAAGTAGCACTTAGGCAATTATGTAAGTCCCTACAGAGGCAAAGAAAATTTCAGATTCAGTGATTTTACAGAGGATAAATCATAAGTTAAGTCTGAAAGTTAAAATAATACACTAGTATAGGAACTACTTCCCCAAATAGCAATACAAGAGGAAGAAGTGAAAGAAGAGAAAGATAAAATGATTGTTCAGGAGATCTAATAGTAAATAGACGATCTCACATAACCTGTAGCTACAGCAGTTCAACCACACAATCAGGTAGATGATACTAAAAGCATAGTACATGAGGTAGTGAGAACAGAACAAACACTACTTGATGCCATAGAACACCCAGTAGTACACATGGAAGATGTGAAAGATATGAATACATCCAAATAAGAAGCATAAATAGAGGCCAATGTATACAAAAGAGCAATTCTTGAATCAAAGCCATTCTCAGAATTTAAATAACTGAACTTGGAAAAAAGCTAATGTAAAAAGTAGATGAAGATCAAATAGAGTCCAGAAGGAGTCAGTAAAGAGTGAAAGACAATTTCACAAAGTTATGAAGTTTTAGAACTAACTATAAGCAGTAGTCCAGCAAAAGACAAGGATAAAAGACCTAAGTCCTATGCAAAATTGGATGATAGTGACATAATACCATAAATCAATAGTAAAAAAAGACCCAAGAAGAAAAGAATCAGACAGGACAAGTAATCCGACCCACACACAACGTATGTAATCAATGATCTTCACACAACAGTGAAGATCTAAGGGATTATACAACGGTATAAAGTTATCACGGTTGAGAACCTTAATGAAATGATAACAAAAATGGTAAAGGATACAAAAATTAGTGTTATTGACATAATCGACTGTCTCAATAACAGAATGATGCTGAACAAAGTACACCAAAAAAAAGGAGTACAAAAGCTAAACTTAGCCAGATTAAAGCATAGAGATAGAATTTTCAAATCAGAGTGACAAGATGTCACAAAAAGAAGAGAAGAAAGAAGAATATGAACCACCAGACAAGATTGGTGGAGACATTTTGAATGTTTGAATAATTATTATTATTGTGAACGATATACACAATTTTATGAATGTATGTTAAGAGTGTGGAGCCTTAGCTCACCTGCACTATAAATTACCTTAACTTAAACTTAAACTTATTTATATGGAAAATATAATTAACAAGAGTCTCGGATTGCATTGATATTTGACTGTTTAATGTTGAATTAAGTAAAAATATGATTGTTAAAACGTTGGTTAAGGTACAATAAAAGTGGAAAATTTCCAAATGTTTTAGTTTCTACTTTGCTAATCTTCTCTTTTCTCTATAATTTTTTCTGTATTAGCAATCTTTTTTTTACAAAAACAATTATTATTAAATAGCATTTCAAAGCATGCATTTTAATTCCATTATTAGAGTAATATGGTAGATAAATGATTACGTAAGGTTAAGCTATGGATTCTTTCCATTTTTCAAAATAAAATATAATGGAAAAATGGTTTTATAATTGCATTATTTGTTATCTAAACCTTTCAGAGATGCGTTTGTTGAGGATGAATTATTGTTTGCTTTAGGGTTTAATAGAGAAATAATAGTTTCATAAAGCACATCATAAAAAAGAAGTATTTCAAGGCGAACATTAGTATTTTAGTAAGAAATTGATAATATATTTAAAATATAATATAAATTTATTTATTGATCTTAAAAATGATTAATCAACAGATGTTGTGACATAAGGCTATTGTTATTAATAAAAGATAGATTTGATAGTAATTACCCATATTATAAAAAAGAACATGATTATAATAGTGCTGAGGATGATAACTCAAATTTAAGAACAAATTAATAAGAATTAAAAGCCGAATAGTTATCAATTAATCACCAATTACTTATTATTTTATTGGGATATATTTCAGCACACTTTATGTTTAAGCTGAATAAAATGCATTTTTGGGATAATTATAAACCCCAAATAGGTGATTCAAGACATGAAAAATATTGATTAAACATTCCTAAAAGAACTTTTAAAATAAAAAGTTGAAAAGATAAGAGTGAATTAAATGAATTGAACTGATAAGCAAGACAACCATTCTTTACTATAATCTATCATAATACTTGATTGAGAATGTAAAAAATCGAATTTTATTAAATTTTAAAAGTTTATCGAAAGTTTATCGCTCCTTTAATTATGGGTTAACATATAAATATAAAATAGTTTTGAAATTCATTAGTTAATCCTAAATATTTTGGCAGAGATATTTATATTTAAATAATAATGAATGCATCTAATTATAATTCTTTTAAATTAATTATAATTTTTTGTAGTCATAATTTTATGGCATTCATTTATTAACAAAACCATTAAAAATTATATTAAAATATTATAATATATTTAATATATATGTACTATATAAATTTTTTATATATGAGAGAGAGTAAAATCATTTGTATCAGAGAGATATATAAAAACAATTAATACAATTAATTCATAAATAATTACTTATTAACGTTTTAGCCTTTGTCTTGACTTCTACATGATTTATTTCAATTCATAAATATTCCAAAAACCTTTTACTTTTTATCTTCTCAGCATTATTAAACTTTAGTCAAACTATTCCTATCTTTAACATTCCCTATAAGTCATAAAATTTGACTTTTTATTGCTTATTTCTGAATTTTTGAACTAAAATGAGAATATATTATTTTCAGATTTTATTGAGAAATCTCTTCTATTCTAGAGCAATTCTCTTAAGTTAATTTTTCTAAGATCTCAATGATTTCCTCAACTGACCTGACGATAATTGAGAATGAAACCCCGATAATTGAATTAATTTGGAGAGTATTGAAAATGGTATTTAAAAAATAATTCAATTAATAAAAATTACATATACTTATATACACATAGTATTACGTTTTACTCAAGATCATACAGTATAGGGTTCAATTCTCTTTTCAGTATGTTTTTTTTTATTTTTCAAAAAGTAGTATATTAATTAAACATAGTTTATAATTTTAATCTTAAAATATCTATCACCTATATTTCATCAAAATTTTACTAATGGGGTTTTATATAACTTAAATATAGGTGAAATCGTAAAATTAATAACGGATCAGATTAGAGTGATACTAATTGAAGCATTTTGTTGATGATAGATTTGTACAGATTGGCAAAAGTCCTGCTTCATAACCTATTCTGGCACTAAACTATTAACAACAACTTATAATTTGTGCAAATAGGTGTAAATAAGTTAGTTTAAATGAAGTTGATAGTAATTTAAAATCAGTTATTAACAAAATTGTAGCGCCATCGATTATAAACTCAACAATATATAAATAAGCATGGAAAAGTAAAACACAGATACGAAACTAATCAAGTCTAAATAAGGTTATTAGTGATCTAGCTCTTTCTTAAGCAAATATTTAGTGAAAAGCATTGATATGTTTATAAACTGAAAGCTAAAGTAAAGAAAATATACATTAAACTTTATAAAATCAAGGATAAAAAAGGAATAAATTAATTCTAGCCACAAATTAGTTAAATTTAAATAGTTTTTAATTATAAATATCTCTTCTCGCAATTTTTGACAGTGTAACTTCAACAACATAAATGGCAACTTTTTATGTTTAATTAGATTCTAAGATTAACTCAACAACTAATTAGAAGATTTGATAATATTATGAATATTAAACTCTCTAAAACACAATATTTCAATAAGTTAATATTGTGTTTAATTTTTAAAATCAAATAAATTTATCATTCACTAATTAATACTAAAATCAAACCATCAATCTTAGTCGTGACGAAGACGTATCTGAGTGAGTTGACGTGGCAAATCCGTGAGGTGGCAGTCATGAAGTAGATAACTCCGAAAAAATCACTTCCGCTTTCGACAAGTCTCCCCCCCCAGAATCAAGATGTTGACCAGAGAAAAACCAGAAAACAGAGCTCGCAAGACTTGATTCGGTGACAGGAAATTGAAAAAAAACGCTTACCGTTCCTAACACTGCTGGAAAACGTAATCCCTGTCCTTTCGCTTTGGTTGCTTCAGTACCCTTACCCGATGTGGGAAAATCCTTATCGTTGGCTTCAATGATTTTTTCTTCTCACTTTTTAAGGCAGAGCGTATCTCCATCCTGATTCCTATTACCTAGGAAGCTGAACTCAAGCCAGGTAAGCTCATCTATGCAGGGAAATCCTTGTGTCCAGCCCACTCGAGGAGTGTAGTAGCTTACAGATTGAACCACACCGATAGCTTCACAAGCGTTGCGCACAGCAACCCCCTACTTGCCCTCAGTAAGCATTAGTGTAGTTGAAAGCTCTATTAAAAAGTCCTAAGTAAGATTGGTACCTTACTAAGCAATTAGCTTTCTAATTTAATAATAATAAGTTAATATTGTTTCTACGTTGCCTGTTTTCTTTTAAAAGAATGCCTAACATCAAATATTTAACAGAACTTTAGACAAAATACAGCTTTCAATTTTACTAATTCAATCGTTTTTAATGTATATTTTTAAAAATTAATATAATACAGATTATTCTAATTTGACACTATCTTGACAATAAAGGAACGGATTAGTCTAAAATCATTAAGTAATTAATGATTCCATATTTGTATCGTTATTATTTGTTATTTAACAAAATTTTATATTGTAAGATACTTTACAAAAAATATTAGGTAGAATTTTATGGTGATAGTTTTTTCCTCTAAAAAAGTATAACACGCTTAAACAATCAATGGATAAATTACTAACCAAATATTAACTGAACTGAGTATTAAAAAATTTAATAGTATATATTATGGCCAGCAAAGGCTTAAATGTAAATATCCTTGATATTATTTATTTATCTAATATAAGTCAGCAACTTAGATACTCCTGTCTTAAAAGATTCTAAGATATTTACAAATTCTTGATCAAATTCTAAACTTACAGTAATTTATCATTCTAAAATATTAAGTATAACCATAAAAATATATAAAATATATTGAGTTGATGATGATAAGGTATCTTTTAAATTTAATAATATCCCTAATCAGATTCAAATATATTAGGCAACAGAAAAAACTACGATATCAGCTTGGATGTTACTTAATTTTTCCAGCTTTTACAGGTATGGAAGAGCAACTATTTAAAATACACATGTTATCAATTTTTATTAAGTAATTCCATTAAGATGTGAAGATTATACTAAGAAAATTCATGTATATTTATATATTGGAACTGGAGCAGCATAATTATATTCTTATCAATTTCATAGGTTCCCTGTTTATTAATTATAAGTGGATAGCTGCTATCAGATACGTCTTAAATAGCTTATTTTACAATAAATAAGTCTCTTTACCAAATTATAAATTTAATTAAATCAAAACTGATTACTTAGCTCCAACTGCTCAAACAGATGAAAATAAATTTGTTTTTAAAGAACCTCTCAATACCCATTACACTCCAAACTAGCTCCAACTTTCACACATGATTCTATTGCTTCATTTCTTTTGCTTTTACTTCTGTAAATATGAGCTCAAATAAATATTGAATCCAGCTGCATCCTTATCAGCAAAGCAGCTATTAATTAAATAATATACTAGAAGCTTATTTATTTTACACATTATTTTTCTATTTAGTTCTATAATTATTATTAATATTACATCAGATTTCTTTTAATAATGGTCTATCTTTCTCAAATACTACTTATCATCATTTGTTTGCTTTAATATGATGCATAAATGCACCTGATTTAGAGGGATACTTCATGAAAGATGTCTCAGCTGCAGAAACATATGCAAATCTAATATTAATAAAAATATAAGAAATTATATTAAGAGTCATGCATCAAAGGTAATTAGTAAGTGTGCCTAATTAAGGAAGTGGATTAACACTAAGTTTAAATTGTAAGAATTCCAAAAGTTAGTTAAACTGATGTATCAGCAGGAGATCCAGATTTATTAACACCTCCCTCTTATTAACCATTGATGGATTAGTATAAATAAGATCAAAGAATATAGCTGTTAATTTTTTGTTTTAAGCTTCTGCAAGTATTAATGGTTTGTATATGGGATATACCAACAGATTGGGATATTGATATGTATAATTTATATAAATCAAAAATTAATTGAATCTTCAAATCACCAAAATATATAGTTATAGATAAGCAGATGTCCGATTCTACAAAAATAAAATCTCATTTTATTCTGTAACTGTTTTATATGGCATTTTTATTAATGACAATTAATCGTACCAAAATTGCTTATGTCCTAATAAAATTCTAGACGTAGTCAATAAAGTTTACAAAAAATTATTATTACTGGAAAAAGGTTTTACTAAAAGCACAATTCAAACAATGGTAAATTTCATTACAATATAATCTGAAAGAAATTTCTTTAATTGCTTATGTAATTTATCTAATGATGGATAATTGACAACATGTTTGCCAACTTCTATATTAAATTCTTAAAAATAAAAGTTTTAAATAGTGGACTTGTCATGGAATGCATTTATGGGATAATTCTGGAAATAGTAATAATCCTGAAATTTATATTAAAAAGTGAACTGTTTTTATAACTTTAAATATTTTATATTTAATAATAATTCGACTATTTAGTTTAGCAGGATCTCAATATAATTTTAATGTACAGTAAATACCATCAGTTTAAATATGGTAGTACGAAGCCTCAATTATCAATAGCAATCAATTGCAATCTCAGTACAGATCTTTATTATAGATAATTCTACCCTCAACTATGGAATTTGTATCTATTTTAATAATTGTAACATTTCATCTATTATCTAAAATAATTAAAAATATATGAATGTATATATTTTCCAAGCAAATTAAGAAAACACATTAATCTCCCTTTTTCAATTTATTAGTGCGATCGAAGCGTTTTAATCCCTTAATAATAAAGAAGGGAAAAAAGTTTCAAGAAATGAAATTTCTGGTTTTATTAACTCACTTTTTGTTAAAACTGGATACAAGTAAATGAGACAATCATTTTAAGAAGCAGTTCCTGATATAAAAAGATAGATATAATTTTAATGGAATAGAAAATATAAAATTGTTAGTAAGTTGTAAAGTGAAGAATATCTTAAAATCCAACTGTTATTTAGAAGAATAATATAAAGGCAAAAGATAAGAGATTGAAGTTATATTTCAAGAGATACCCGTACAATTTTGTATAAAAACAATTGATGGCTGAGTTAAATCTATAATGATAAACTACAAAAAATTAATGGCGCGTGTTTAGCTAATCATCAAGCAGCAATTAAAGATAAGAAACAATTAATAAACTAAAATCCTTAAAAGTTAGTTAGGTTAATTTTTATATAAATTGGGCTTTTTTTTATTCAGAGAAATCTATAAGATCTTAATTATAAAGTTATTTTTGATAAATATTAATGATTAAGAAGTGATTATATAATAATTTTTGAATGAAAATAATTAAGTGAAGGGCAAGAGGTTCTAAATTCATATAGACTTTTTATGTAAAAGCTAAGTTTAGTGGATGACGTTTCTCTCAAATATATATTAGGGAGTATATTTTAGTTGAATTATAGTTAGAATTACAGTTTAAATATAATAAATATTTAATTTATAGCTTTATATCATTTTGTTATTAATGACATTTATATGTTGATTTCTTTAAATCGTGATTTTGTGGTATACTTTTTTTTCATAAAAAGTAATTCTAATTAATTCTCAATAAATTCTGATAATTAACATAATATTCCATAAAAGTTATTGATTTAATAGAAACAAATATTATAGTTAAATCAATTTTATAATTTTTATAATAAAAATCATAATTAACATATAAAATATGAAAAAGCCCACAACAACATCAAAAAAATCTCATGTATTGATTTTCAGAGAGATAAACATTCTTCATTTTTGTAGTCCTAATATTTACAAATTGATAACCAATTTATTCATAAGGGACAGAACCTTAAACACGAAGGCACTCCCATTATCAACTCAACAGTCACAAGTAGTATACAAATTACGACTTATATCCTCTTATTTATGATTAAATTAGCAAAATCATTATAGTTCATTGTTAATATTATTAACTACAATTTAAAATAGAGTCATTCATTTTATAAGATATTTATAATTCCAAATTATGAAAAAAATTGATTTGACATAATTCAGTTAGTTCAAAGAATATAAAAATTCACAAAATCATCGGTCTAAATGAAAGTTTGCAAGTTAAATGACCTACAGATAAAACTTGCTCATAAATGTAAAGTCAGATTTATCTCACCCTTTCAAAACTCTATAATAGAGAATTTACGACAAAAAAATTTATATTAATTTTTCAAAATATTTTAATTATTATTTGAAAAGAAAATATACTATCGAATTTTCCAGTTTAAACGGACAAAGCAAATTTTGATAAAAGTGAATATTTTTGGAGTCTTCATCTTCTACTAATATGTTTCAATTAAAATTTAATTAGATTGTTACCTAGGACAGAGTGTGAAAATTCTATTCAATAAATAAACTATTATCAATAGTTAGTCCATCTCCAAAATAATGCTACCCAAAACTATGCAATTGTTAAGTAACTCTTCATTAAAATAAAATATTTCAGTAAAGAGTAAAGGAAATAGGAGAAAGGATTCAAATCATTTAAAACCTCAACGAAAAATTGAACAAAGACAAGATCTCAACATCTTAGCAGTAATACGAAGAAATTTTAAAAAGTTGATTAACACATCATATATCAAATATATTATAAATTTCTTTAGCAAACTGAAGAAAGGAAAGAATCTACAGAGCAGGAGCTGAAATTATGGAAGTGATAAGAATAAAACATACTCAAGGATGTCCTGACATCAGTAAGATAGCAAGTACTAGAAAGTATAACAAATGAGTTTATAATATAGCAAAACAATACACACTAGGCAAAAACTACTCATGATAAAAGCTATGGCGAATCATATATCAAAATAATAAACATCTTAAACTTATTGCTAGATAATTTGTTAGAGTAAACGAGCATAAAGCTAATAACTTCCTTGAGAAACTTGCTTAGACAATTCAAAATACTGAAGGCAATAGTATGACCATTCAGAAAGCAGTTTATTAATAATAAGGAGAAAGGGTCTTAGACCTTATTGATTAAAATGATAAATCAAAATTAAGAAAAACAATTAAAGTTATATATAAAAGAATAGAAAAATGCATCAGTACCACCAATAGTAAGAAAAGATTAACCAAGAAAACATGTCATACATTAAATAAATTTACATAACAAAATGTACAACCGAATAAATAATGGGAAGATAAAGTAAAAATAAAAACGAGTTGAATAAATATAAATATGAATTTCAAAAAAAACAGACTGCGATCAGCATATGGAAAATAGGGAGAATCAAGATATCACTAATAAGACCACTTTATCATTTTGGGGAAAAGTTTTGAATAAGAAAATGATAACATTGAAAATATTCATGAGGAGCTAGAAGAAGAGTAAGATAGGAATAACGTAGATGACTCAAAATAACAATACAATATTGGTGAATCATTTGGGAAAAGACTATGATAATGATGGTGGAAGCAGAAAAAGACTGCATCAAAATAAAAAGTTGAAAAAAAATATAAAATTTAAGACAATAGATTTTTAGAAAAAATATTTTAGTTCGATAAAATAATTGGAGAAGACCATAAACAAATAAAAGAGCATTAATCCAAATATAAAAAATGAAAATGTATAAATTGATCAAGATATTAAAGGTAAAAATTAACACTTAAATGAAAAAAATCAAAAAATAAAAGGAAAAAAAAGATTAGAACTATAAGACTTGAGTAAAAACAAAATGAATGTTAAATAAAATTAAATTAAAGAAAGAGACATAAATTGTTATTAATGATGATTAAATGAGTTATACTCAAAATTAAATATTTAACAATTCACTGTTTAATACTAAAATCAAACCATCAATCTTAGTCGTGACGTAGACGTGTCTGAAGTGAGTTGACGTGGCAATCAATGACAATTGTTATTAATATAATTAAATAAAACATTTTTTTAAAAGTATAATAGTAGTGTAAAAGAAACATAAAAAGGGCTAAATAAATAAAATTATCTGAATTTTATAATCAAACTTAAAATAATAAACTAAATTGTTTCATAAAGATGGGTCTAAAATATAAAAAGAGTATATTTGGAATAAAGGATATAATTAACCTAAAATAAAAAACTAAAACTTAAATTGAACAACCTTGGAGTACTCAATGTTGCTATGTAAATTTAAATGAAATTAAAGAAAATTTAATAAATTGGCCAATATTGAACTCATCTATACTTAGACTGAGTTTAGGGTGATGCAAATACACATCTTTAGTAGGAAAGCATTAATAACATAGATCTGTGTAGTTTCATGCTTATCGAGTGACCACGAGATAAAGATAGTCCTATAACAAAGTAAAGTTTCTACAAAGATGCTTGTCTTTTAGACATGACATTTTTTTAAACATAAATTTTGAAGGAATCTCAAGTCACCAGAATAATAATTAATTAAACTCTATTATTAACCTCATGCTGAACGACTCCTCATAAAATGAAAATTGCAAAGTTTCTAGCTTTTAAACTGGCAGAGAATTTGAATTGATTTTTTGCAAGGTTACTCCATAAATCTCCTGCAACTGTGAGGTCTCACTGTCTATTAGCATTGAATTTAAAGAGATAGCATCTTAATTCTAAGCTTAAGAGACCCTTAAAATTTTAGCAGCATCATATTGAATATCTTATTAATGATAAGACTCTTAAATACTGGGCTCATTTCTCTCTAGCCTAGAGGGCTGTGATGTTTCATCGCCAATTTCCTGAGCTTCACATCTCTGCTTAATCTATAGCGAACATATATAAAAAGAATGGAATATCTTATAAGTCAGTCAATCGCATTAAGAGAGTGATTAACTTTAATGTTCCATTTTATAAGACTAATTATTAAAATATATATTCGATTAAATGCAGAGGTCTTAAGAGCATAATATAAAGTTCATACACGCTGATGAGGCAGTATTCACATTCAATACCTTTATTTCAAGGTCTTGGTATAAGAGGTATAGTAACATAGAAGTATATGATTAAAAGGTTAAGGTTTAAACTCATGCTATTCTTGGTGGAATAAGTGAAGATAGTGGCCTCGAGACCTATGTTATTCACCCTCGCTCTATAAAGACTGAATAATATATTAAGTTCTTACAATAACTCAGAGACAAATACGCTGACTAAGAGATTATTCTGTTTGTAGATAACTAATCTGTCCATAAAACTAAAGATATGAGGAAGGAATATGAAAAGCTAAATATAACACCTGTATTTAATTTTCCTTACAGCCCTTAGTTCAAAGCAATTGAATTATATTGGGGGTTATTGAAAGGCTACTACAAGAAACTTTTACTCTATCACTTAATGTACGACTTGGAGATAGATACAGTCGATTTTATAAAGAGTGCTGCTAAAAGAGTCAGTGATGATAAAGCTAAAGTATGCGCAAGAGAAGGTAGATTTTGTGTTAATAAATAAGTATTAGATTTAAACGAATGAATAAGTTCACATATTAAATTTACCCTTAAAGGGATTTGGCTTCTCTTTCTTTTCTTCCTCTTAAGGTTTGCTTAGGCCCATGTTTCTTCTCTTAGTGCCAGCCCCTGCATCTATGTTCATCTCTTCTGGCTTTTAGAAATCTTTGTAGAGTCTCTTACTCAATTCATGCTTTACTTGAGACTTTCTCTCTCTGTTTAATTTGCTGCGCTCTTTCATTAAGTAAATAGCAGTGCCAGGTTTTTCTATAAAGTTAGAAGACTAAGCTTACTAGAGATGAATGGATGCTTCTGCAGTTCTTAGAGCTAGGTGTCGCTAATTTTAATTCCCTGCTTCTCTTTTTCTTCAGGAGAGATGCTATAGCGTTTCATTTAAGTACTCAGATTTCAGAGTTCCAAGGACGCCAAAGAAAAGGTTTCTCTCTGGCAACTTATTAGAGAGTTGCAGCTTTGATACAAGGTAGAGAACAACATCTGGATCACTCATAGAATCATCATAGAGGTTTTTTACTGAAATTTCAGGGTATTTAGGTAACTCGATCATTCTGATTTCATTAGACTAAAAAGCTTTTTTCTCTTCACTTAGCAATGCCTTTAAGAATGATATTTTTGTTCCCTCTTGTGTTGGCAAGAACAATCCAACTATAATTAATAAGTTAGTTATAAGTAATAACTTACTTGCTATACCAAGAATCTGTAAAGATCTTCTTTACTTCTGAATTTTCCCATTAAATCTTGAGATTAAATTCTCTTAATTGCATCATTCATAGATTCCATCTTGCTTCCAGTTTCTATAAACGTTTATGAAATTTAAAATTATGGATATCCATTCTGAACTTACTAAAATTTTACTACTAAATAGGGAGATCCACTTGGAGGTCAACCTGACTCAGATAAATAGATAAAGATGGAGGAACTTTCTCCAAGTTTCAGAGTTTGACTTCCATTTTTATCAAACTTTCTCCATTAAATTGCTCCTAATAATAATTAATTTAATTAGGTGGTGCTCCTAATTTATTTAAAACTTAATTAGGAGGTTAAATTAAAGTTCAAAACCGTATTAGGTGGTGCATTAAAAAAATTAAATTTTAAAACCTCCCCTCCTAAATTTACGAGAACATATTTAGGAGCACCACCAAACTCCCCAAAACACATTTAGGTGCATTTTAATGTATTAAATGGATGGAATAGTATAAAAATTATCTATGGATAAAAAATATAAAACTAATGTCTCGCACTCTGTTCCCTTTAAACCTCTCTAAATCGATGAGGATATGCTCTTGCTTGTGTATAAAGGTAGAATTTAAACAGCTTATATAATTATAAATAGTATTTATAAAATGAGCGGCAACTTACTAAGAAAAGCGGCATTGCTTAGTAATAGAAATGCAGAGCTAATAAATTTAATGAGAAGTTCCAATAAAAATGGTTGAAGAGGAGGAAGAGAAAAAAGAAATTAAAGCATTACATTTATGTGAAGAGTCAAAACCCCAAAACCCCTTAGTGAGGTTTTTAAGTGCTTTGATTTGTAGGGTATAGTTGGGGTCTTATTGGGGTTAGTAGACAAAATGCAGGTTTTATGTGAATTTAATGAATATTTAATGAGTATTAGAGTACTTAATTCAAACAAATTTAATCTGCTTGTCTTTGTTGTATCTCTTGAATCTTGCTCTCTATAGTGGCTCAAGTATGTCATCTAAGGATTATCTAGGATATGAAGGAGCTCTCACGATTATCATCTCTACTATGCTTTTTATTTCTTCGCAGACATCTTCTTACTTTATATGCTTCTAAGCTTAGCTAATTGATTGTTTTCATGCTTTGTACCAAAGTAAGACATACATTCCATGTCATTTTCTAAAATTATTGCTGCTACTGCCAAACATCCCATTAAACAGAACCATTAGTCCACTTCTCTCTTATTGGGAAGTAACCTGGAGTACCAAGTACTTGTGCTAAAGTGACAATCTCCTATCTTAAAGCTCTATTGAAATTGATAACCACTACTTCTAAAGGGCAGAGATTTAGCATAACGTTTTCAGGCTTCAAATCTCTATGAACATATCCAAGTTCATGCAACTCCTTAACACCCTGAATCATATCTGAGAGTATATCGTTTAAATCGTCAGGGTATCTATTGTGATATAGGTAGTCTCTCAGAGTCATCTCAAATTTCTTTAGCCTTAATGCGATGAAACCATAACTTAAAATAACACCATTTAGCTTAAGCAAATTCTTGCAGTCTTT
>ARYC01004583.1:0-24582 GCA_000711775.1 Oxytricha trifallax | reverse complement strand
TCACTGAGGTGATGCTTTTGCATGTGCTTCCTAACTTTTGCAGAGTGAGTATAAGACTTCATACAAGTTGTGCATTTGTACCTTCCATCCACTTTATCATGCTTGAAATATATCTTGGCTTTGCCAGAGTGTATCTCTTTTAAGGTTTCTCTTCAAGCTTTGTTCGGTTGAGAAAAGATTCTAAGCAGTCTTCACATAAAAATGTTTTTATCTTTTCAATAAGGAGCTGTTCTTTTATCTTCTCAACATATTCAATTTATGTTTAAAGTCCTATCTCTACTCTCTCCTTTAAGTTTTATACTTCTATTTTAAGACCTCTGCTTCAAACTCAAGAGCTCTTAGCTCTACCTCTCTCTCAACATAAATAACTTCTGACTTTTTAGTTGAGCCAAAGTTAAGCTATGATCAAAACCCCAAACCCCTTCAGTAGTTTGATTGAGTTTTTGATTGATAAAAGTAGATTATAAGTGCATACTTTATTAGGTATTTTAAAAGGGTTTATGTAAGGGATATAGGGTTTAAATGTAATGTAAATTAGTGTGTATTTAGGTGTTTTATTTTAAATATTCACTCAAACAGTACCTTGGCATCATGAGGCAACTTTCTAAACTTAATTTCTCCTATCCAACTTATTATCTAGTCGATTGTATGTTCTACTCTGTTGTTAGGCTTCAGGATAATTTGCTCAGCCATATCTCTCAATTTACCTTTTATCCTATTTTGCTCTTATTACTGCTGGATTCTTTGCTTTGAATCTTTTTCTCTTCTACAACTGCAGTAATCATTTCTTGGCATATCGGATTCAGCAATAATTGCTGCTAGAAACCAGATATCCCACTTTATATCTCCATCCCTCCAGTCTCTCTCTCTGGAGAATATCCAGGAGTGCCACGAACTTTGGCCAGTCCTGAAGCCTCAACTCTCTACGATCTATTGAAGTCTATTATTACCAGTCTGAGTGGTGAAAAGTCAAGCATAATGTTTTCAGGCTTTAATGTCTGTGCACATATCCTAAAGTATGCAGCTCCTCAATACCTTTGCAGACATTTGTTAGAATAAGAGGTAGTTACTTTGGACACCTTTAGTCTTGGACGTAGTCTCTTAATGTCATTTAGTATAAAAGTAGGAGAAAAACTAAAAGATTTTAAGCACGGAGAATTGCTTCAAGTTTAATAATAAATCTGCTCTGTCTATCCCTTGCTTTTGTAAGAGCTTGAAACTCATTGACAAACTCCATTTGATACTTGTCATCACATTTAAAGTAATTGAATGGATAAATCTTGTAAGCAAACTGCTTATCAGTTCTGACTTTTTTCTCATATATATCCTCAAGAATAAGATAATTTTCTTTGCACTCAGTTAGGCCAATTATATTCAATATTGGAAGCTTGAGTGCATGCATCTTGAGAGGAATTTTACTATCTCAAGGCAGGGAGGTTATTCAATGCTTTAATGAGTTTATTCTCTTTCTTAACTCTTTGCTCCAGAGATTCTAAAGGGTCTCAGGATCTATGACCTAAAACTTCTTGCCATGATGTTTCTTCAAGGTGAACATTTAGATCTCTTGAGTGATTGTAATGTTTATTACAGTAAGGCAGAAGTATTTCCATCTATCTAATCATGCTTAAGATAGAGCTTGAGTTTGTTTGAATGCTGCTCTTAAATATGACGTTTAAGAGTAGATTTATAGGTAAAGCTTTTCTTGCACTCTTCACGAAAATGATCTATCTTTATTTCTTTTTTCTCTTCCTCCACTTCAACCATTTTTATTGGTACCTCACATTATATTTCTTAGCTCTGTATATCCATTTTACAATTGAATTGCTATTCAAAGTCTGAGACTTAAGGTAAGAAGATTTCAGGTTCATTTAAGGTAGAGACATCACAAGTCTCAATTTTCTTTTTATTCATGAAAGAAAGATTTTTCTATCCAATGTCAACCAATGCCTATTCTTTTCTAACTAATTTATCGCCTCATTTAAATACTATTAATAATTATATAAGCTGTATAAATTCTACCTTTAAACAAAAGTAAGAGCAAATCCTCAAGGATTTAGAGAGGTTTGATAAGAACAGAGTGCGTGACATTAGTTTAAATTTTCTTAAATTTTGAGATAATTTATTTACTAATTTATCCATTTTATACATTAAAATGCACCTAAACGTGTTTTGGGAAGTTAGGTGGCGCTCCTAAATTTATTCTTGCAAAATTAGGATGGGAGGTTTTAAAATAATTTTTTTTTATTTACCACCTAATCCGGTTTTGAACTTTAATTTAACTTCCTAATAAAGTTTTAAATAAATTAGGAGCACCACCTATTTAATTATTATATTAGGAGCAATTTAATGGAGAAAGTTTGATAAAAATGGAAGTCAAACTCTGAAACTTGGAGAAAGTTTCTCCATCTTTCTTTATATATGTGATTCAGGTTGACCTCCAGTGGATCTGTCTATTTAGCAGTAAAATTTTAGTAAGTTTAGAATGGATATCCATAATTTTAAATTTCTTAAACATTTATAGAAGCTGGAATTTAGATGGAATCTATGAATGATGCAATTAAGAGAATTTGATCTCAAGATTTAATAGGTAAATTCAGAATTAAAGAGTACCTTTACAGATACTTGGTATAGCTAGGTAAGTTTTCACTTATAACTAACTTTTTGACCATAGTTGGATTGTTCTTGCCAACACAGGAGGAACAGAAATATCCTTTTTATAGGTATTCAAAACCCCAAAATCCCTTCTAAGGATTATCTTGGATATGATGGTGCTCTTACAATTATCATGTCTATATTCTGTTTGATTTCTTTGCAGATATCGTCCTGCTTTATATGCTTACTTGCTAAACTTTTTGATTATTTCTCTTATTTGGTACCATAGTTAGACATGCATTCCATGTCACTCTCTAAAATTATAGCAGCTACTGCCCATACATCCCACTAAACTGATCTATTCGTCCACTTTTCTCTTATTGGGAAGTAGCCAGGAGTGCCAAGAACCTTTGCTAAGGTTACTATCTCTTATCTTAAGGGTCTATTGAAATCGATAACTACGATTTCTAAAGGGCAGAGGTTCAGCATTACATTTTCAGGTTTCAAATCTCTATGAACATATCCAAGTTCATGCAACTCCTTGACACCCTTTATCATATCTGATAGTATATCATTCATCTAAATAATCTCTCAGAGTCATTTCATATTTCTTAAGTCTTAGTGCGATAAAACCGTAGCTTAAAATAACACCATCTAGTTTAAGCAAGTTCTTGCAATCTTTTCTCTATGCCTCTCTAAGAATCATATATTTGTTAGCAAACTTATTTTAGTATTGCTCGTTCTTAAGGAGATAGCTGAAATGGTATACCTTGTATGCATACTCATCAACCACTATAAGCTTTGCTTTGTTAGGAACACTTATATGCAAGTAATTCTCAATACAACTACTTAGATTAATTGCATTCAATCAGGAATGCTCATAGCTTTTGCTTGGAAGCAGGCTAGAATTGTATTGCCTGCAGGTTAGTTCATCGATTCTTATCTTTTCTGTCTCTTGAGGTTGTCCTGTAACTCTCTTTAAGACTCGATAGTATTTGATTTTCTTTTGGCTGGCACAAGTTTTTATGTCTCTTTATCTTAAATCAAGAACTCACTGAGGTGATACTTTTGCATGTGCTTCTTAACTTTTGCAGAGTGAGTATAAGATTTCATACAATTTGTGCATTAGTACCTTCCATCCACTTTTTCATGCTTGAAATATATCTTGGCTTTGCCAGAGTGTACCTCTTTAAGGTTTCTCTTCAAGCTTTGTTCGGTTGAGAAAAGATTCTAAGCAGTCTTCACATAAAAATGTTTTTATCTTTTCAATAAGGAGCTGTTCTTTTATCTTCTCAACATATTCAATTTATGTTTAAAGTCCTATCTCTACTCTCTCCTTTAAGTTTTATACTTCTATTTTAAGACCTCTGCTTCAAACTCAAGAGCTCTTAGCTCTACCTCTCTCTCAACATAAATAACTTCTGACTTTTTAGTTGAGCCAAAGTTAGCTATGATTCAAAACCCTAAAACTCTTTCAGTAGTTTTATTGAGTTTTTGATTGATAAAGTAGACTGTTTGTTTATACTTTATTAGGGTTTTAATAGGGTTTATGTAGGGGTTTAATGTTTAAGTTTTATGTAAATTAGTGTGTATTTTAGGTGTTGTATTTTAAATATTCACTCATACAGTACCTTGGTATCATGAGGCAATTTTCTAAACTTAATTTTTCCTAACCAACTAATTATCTAGTCGATTGTATGTTTTGCTCTGTTGTTAGGCTTCAGGATAATTTGCTCAGCCATATCTCTCATTTTACCTTTTATCTTATTTTGCTCTAAATACTGCTGTATTCTTTGCTTTGAATCTTTTTCTGTTCTACAACTGTAGTAGTCATTTCTTTGCATATCGATTCAGCAATAATTGCTGCTAGAACAGATATCCCACTTTATATCTCCATCCCTCCAGTCTTCTTTCTCTGAAAATATTCAGGAGTGCCACGAACGTTGGCCAGTCCTGAAGCTTCAACTGTTTATGATCTATTGAAATCAATTATAACTACTCTGAGAGGTGAAAAGGTAAGCATAATATTCTAAGGCTTCAAATCTCTTTGAACATATCCTAAAGTGTTTAGCTCTTCAATGCCTTTGCAAACATTTGTAAGAATAAGAGGTAGCCTTTTTGGAATACTTTAATCTTAAATTTAGTCTCTTAAATTCATTTAATATAGAGTCAATGAATGATGTAATGAAAAGAGTGCAAGCAAATGAATTGATTCAAAGATTTAGAAGCAAGGAGGATTTGCACCTCTACCTGTTGCAGCAAGGTAATGAACTCATAGTGGCTAATCTATATTATGTAGTTGGTTTGTTCCTCCCAACGATGGAAGGTGCTAAAATTTCATTTCTAAGAGCCATACTCTGCGAAGACAAGAAAGCATTGAAAACTTAAGTTGTTTAGTTTGCAGAGATCCCAAACTATCCAGAAATCTCAGTGACTAACTTATATGATGATGCTATGAATGACCCAGAGGTTTCGCTGTACCTGCACTAAGAAGCAGTTGTCAAATAAACTACCTGAAAGAAACTATTTCTTTGGCATTCTTGCAACAATTAAAGGTGATTACTTGAAAGAAATTATTCAAGAATCTCATAAGAAAAGGTACAGCATCTCTTTGGAAGATAAGGACAAAAAAGGGATCAAGATAAGTGAGAGCTGGCTATCAGAGCTGCAGAAGCTTCCTTATATTTCAAGTAAGATTTGTAGCTTAACTTTTTAGAAAAATCTGGTACTGGCATCTTTTTGATGAAGGAATAGAGCAAGCTTCTCAGAGAGCGAAAGTCACAGACAAGTATGAAGTTAGCAAGAGACTTTATTCAAATATTAAGCCTCCAGAGTCAATGAACATAGATGGTGGAGATGGCAGCAAGAGAAGAAACAAAACATACGGCCAACCAAACCTAAAGAGGAAGAAAAGAAAAGGAAACCAGCTCCCTCTAAAGAATTTTAAATGTGACTTATATATTCATTAACTTAACTACAAAACTTATTTATATACATTCACTCTCCCTTCTTTAGCACACTTTTATGCCAACTAATTATCAACTCTCTGAGCTGAACTTTTTATAAAATCGACTGTATCAATAGGTAGGTCATGCATCAGGTGGTATAGCAGCAGTTTATTATAATGACCTTTTAGTATACCCCAGTAGAGTTCAATTCCATTAAACTATGGACTGTAAGGTACGTTGAACACTGGCGTTATTCTAAGTTGTTCATAACTCTTCCTTGTATCTTTTGTCTTATGAACTGAAAGATTATCAACAAACAGTATAATCTCTTATTCAGGGTACTTCTCTCTCAGCTGCTCTAAGAACTTAATATACTGCTCTGTCTTAATAGAGCGAGGATGAATAACATAAGTTTCTAAACCAGCATCCTCGCTAATACCTCCAAAAATTGCCATTTTTTATACCTTGACTTTCTAGTCATATACTTCTATATTACTATGCCTCTTATACCAAGACTTCTAGATGAAAGTGTTCAAGGTAAACACAGCCTCGTCAGCATGAATAAACTTAATATTTTTCTATTAGGCTCTCTGCATTTAATTAAAAATATAATTTAAGTTGTTGTTGTAAAATGGCAGAGTGAAATCTATTACTCTCTTGATACGATTTACACCTTTGTAAGAGATACCGTTTCGTTTATAAATGTTTGCAACAGATTATGCAGAGATCTTCAACTCAGGGAACTGGCGGTGAAACATAATAGCTCGTTAGTCGAGAGAGAAGTGAGCCCAATACTTCAAAGTTTTTTCATTAATAAGATAGTCAATATGCTTCTATAGAAACTTTGACTTCCTCTTTGGCTAAGAATTCAGCTATTAATGCTTTAATTACACAGCTTTCAAGCAGCGAGAGCGAACAGTTGATGGACTACGCTTTAAGAGCATTGCATTGCAATAGACTTATAGTTCAGTACTGGTTTGACTTATTCACTATACATATCACATCCATAACGCAGTTTAAACACTAAATCTATATACTCATCATCATAACTAGACCCCAAAAGCTTGCTATTTTTGTCTCGCATTTAATCAATAACCCCAACACCTAACAAATTCCCTACAAATCAAAGCACTTATAAACCTCATTAAGGGGTTTTGAGGGTTTTGAATGCCAAGCAATGCTGCTTTTCTAAGTAAGTTACCGCTCATTTTATAAATACTATAAATAATTATAAAAGCTGTTTAAACTCTACATTTATACAAGAGTAAGAGCATATCCTCAAAGATTTATAGAGATTTAATGGGAACAGAGTACAAGACATTAGTTTTATATTGCTTAAATTTAGTGATAATTTATATACTAATTCATCCATTTTATTCATTAAAATGCACCTAAATGTGTTTTGTGGTGTTAGGTGGAGCTTCTAAATCTGTTCTTGTCAAATTAGGAAGGGAATTTTAACAATTTAATTTTTTTAATGCAACACTTAATACGGTTTTGAACTTTAATTTAATCTCTTAATTAAGTTTTAAATATATTAGGAGCACCACCTAATTAAATTAATTATTATTAGGAGCAATTTATTGAGGAAAGTTTGATAAAAATGGAAGTCAAAATCTGAAACTTGGAGAAAGTTCCTCCATCTTTATCTAAATATCTGATTCAGGTTGACCTACAAGTGGATAACCCTATTTAATAGTGAAATTTAAGTAAGCTAGAATAGATATCCATAATTTTAATTTTCATAAACATTTATAGAAACTGAAAGGAAGATGGAATCTATGAATGATGCAATGAAGAGAATATAATCTCAGGATTTAATGAGTTAAGAAGACCTCTACAGATACTTGGTATTGAAAAGATAGTTTTATCTTATAACTAACTTAATAACCATAGTTGGATTATTCTTGCCAACACAGAAAGAAAAAGAATTATGATTCTTAAAGGCATTGTTAATTGAAGAGAAAAATGCTTTTAAGTCTAATGAAATCAGAATGATCGAGATACCTAACTACCTTGAAATATCAGTAACAAACCTCTTTGTTGATGCTATGAGTGATCCACATGCTTCTCTCTACCTTCCATCAAAGCTTCAACTCTCTAATAAGTTGCGAGAGAGAAACCTCTTCTTTGGTGTCCTTGGAACCCTGAAACCTGAGTACTTATATGAATTAATTTAAGAAGCTCATAAGAAACGATATAGCATCTCTCCTGAAGAAAAGAGAAGATGGGAATTAAAATCAGCAACACCTGGCTCTAAGAACTGTAAAATCATCCATTTATCTCAAGTAAGCTTAGACTACTAATTTTATAGAAAAACCTGGCACTGCTATTTATTTGAAGAAAGAGCGCAGCAAATTAAACAGAGAGAGAAAATCTCAAGTAAAACATGAACTTAGCAAGAGACTTTACAAAGATTTATAAAAGGCAGACGAGATGAACATAGATGCAGGAGCTGGGACTAAGAGAAGAAACAAAGGCCCAAGCAAGCCTTAAGAGGAAGAAAAGAAAGAAGCCAAATCCGTTTACGGGCAAATTTAATATGTGAATATATTCATTCGCTTAAATCTAAAACTTATTTATATACACAAAATCTCCCATATCTAGCGCATACTTTAGCTTTCTCATCGCTAACTCTTTGAGCAGCACTCTTAATAAAATCGACTGTATCTATCTTTAAATCATGCACCAGATGGTAGAGTAGCAATTTCTTATAATGACCTTTATTTAACCCCCAATATAACTCGATTCCATTGAACTAAGGGCTGTAAGGAGCATTAAATACAGGTGTTATGTTTAGCCTTTAATATTCCTTTCTTAAGTCTTTAGTTAAATGAACTGACAAGTAATCAACGAACAGAATAATCTTTTAGTCAGCATACTTGTCTCTTAAATATTTCAAGAACTAAATATATTATTCAATCTTTATAGAACGAGGGTGAATAGAATAGGTCTCGAGGCCACTATCTTCCCTTATTCCACAAAGAATACCATGAGTTTAAACCTTAACCTTTTAATCATATACTTCTATGTTGCTATATCTTTTATACAAAGACCTTGATATTAAGGTATTAAAGGTAAATACAGCTTCATCAGCGTGTATGAACTTTATATTATGCTCTTAAGACCTTTGCATTTAATCGAATATATATTTTAAATTATCCTTATAAAATGGAACATTAAAGTCATTCACTCTCTTTATGCGGTTGACAGTTTTTTAAGATATTCCATTCTTTTTATGAATTCTAGCTATGGATTGAGCAGAGATGTGAAGCTAAGGGAATTGGTTATGAAACATCACTGCTCTCTAGGCCATAGACAAATGAGCTGTATTTAAGCGTCTTATTATTAATAAGATAATCAATATAGCTGCTAAAACTTTTGAGGCCTCTTAGGCTTAGAATGAAGTTGCTATCATTTTTAATTAATTAATGCTAACAAGGAGTGAGATCTAAAAGTAGCAGAAGAATTATGGAGCAGCCTTGCTATACAAGTGTAATTTAAAATAGGTTTGAGTTATTCACTGTAATCATCAGATCAATAACGCAACTTAAACAACAGATCTACATACTCACTGCCATATACTGACCCCAATCCTCGCATTCAAACACTAATTACATTACATTTAAACCCTAATCCCCTACATAAATCCTATTAAAATCCTAATAAAGTATGCACTAATAATCTACTTTTATCAATCAAAAACTCAATCAAACAACTTAAGGGGTTATGAAGTTTTGAATGCAGATGTAAGACTTTCAAGCACAATTACAAATCATAACCCCACAAATATATTTCTGAAAAGTATCGATCTTTGATTTTTTGTTATTAAATCATCTTTTTTTAGAATTAGTAAGCATAAATTAAGAGAATCTTTTATAGTTCCTTAACAAATTATATTCCTAGAAAAGATCTCAATTTTCAGAAAATTACATTACATTATAGAAATACATTGAAAATAGAAACTTTATTTTAAATATATTTAAATTATTAAAAATTTGTAGCAGTTAAAGTTCACCTATATTAACTTATCTTGGGCTCATTAGGTAGAGGTTAGCTAGACTTCTCTATTAGGGTACAATTTGATTTCAACACTGAAGCGAGATAATTTGATTTTAATTTGAGGGTATAATTTAATGAATTTAGATGTGTTTAATTAAACTCAAGCTATCTCGCTCCAGGGATGCGATAAAATAGTACTGCCAATAATAAAGTCCAGCTATTTTTGAATTCTCTACCTAATAAGCCCAAGATCGTTTAATTGGCCAATTTTAACAGCCACAAATTTTAAATAATTTAAATATATTTAAAATTAAGTTTCTATTTTAAAATGTATTTCTACAATAATATATAAACATGTTTTTTTTCTTTCACTTAAATTTTAATGTACATTTCTTTTGTTTAGGCAAAGTGGCTTTCATTTCCACAAATGAATCTACTAGATGTATTATATATTTATATGTATCAAATTCTTCATTTTATACTCCTAAAACTGGTTCATTAACTTTATCATATTCTTTCAAATAATTCTTAGTTTCTTTATATTTCGATTGAAGTCTCTGAATCGAAATAGTTTTTACAGCAAATATTTTACCATCCTTTTTTAATCTATATTATCTTACAGCTCCGAATGATCTTTGGACTACATCTTTTATTATTTTATATTCTCTTTCTAGAGACCTCTCGATTAGATGAGTTTAGTTACTATTATTTCTCAAGTTTCTCAAAATTTCATAAGTTTATGAGCTTAGTAAGCTTTGATTTTGTTATAATGTCTATTATTCATCGATATTCTACTATAATACTCCTTGTTTCTCATTAGCTTGCATATTTCTCTGGAATTATAATGACATTAAAAATGACATTCAATTATTATTATTGGAATTAATATTTTTTTATTTTCTTAAAAAGCTTTTCTTGTGTTAAAATCTAATCTTGTATCGAAATAAGTAAAGCATAACCGTTCAAAAATCATAAATTAGAATAAGTTAAAATGACGTATTAAGTTCATATAATTCAGAATCTTCTCTTGCAAACCCTATTTTAACTGCAAATTAAAGAAGCCTTTCATAGAGCTTAACTAAAGCAATATTCACTTATTAAAATAATTTAATTAATAGTTTTTTAAGCAAATGGATTGATTAAGACCTCTCCAATTATTAAGTCACAGTAATTAAAAACATCAAATGACAAAAAAAACGAAGGTTAACAAGAGAATATTATGTCAAGCTCTTAAAAATTTTAGAACTTAGTGCTCTAAAATGACAATAAAATCTAACAGTAAAAGTTTAGACCAAGCTCATAGACGAATGTACAAAATTTAGCATGTACTAATAAGATAAGCGAATTTCAGAATTTCTTTAAGATAGAGAATAAAATTAGTGTCTTTAATTTCAGTTTTAAAGCTCTTCTGGCACTCCAAGCTATCTGTAAACTTAGCAAACTCCTAGTGTAATACCACCATAATATATATTGAATTTTTTAATAAATAAAATTGTAATTTAACTTTACTCACAGCGAGTTGAATACAATTATATGTTTAGTTTGTCAAATAGCTCGCTTCATCTTCGGGATCCTTGATGGGAAGTAATTTTGATGCAAATTAAAATTTGCTAAAGAAATAGCAAATAATAGAAGCAAGCAAAAAATTACTCACTTAACAATCAGCATTTCTACAAACGATAATCAATTAAGCATAAATATATTATCACCTAACGACGATATACCTCAGACTCTTTAAAATGCAAAGAAAACTCAACTTGAAAGTTTACTTTAAAAGCTGTTATAACCCAATGACAAACAAGAAATTAATTAGGCCAGTTAGCAGCATTAGAATGTAAGTCTCTTGATATTGCTTGAGAAAGATTCAAATTTTCAGTATTAATAATCCCTTTTAATTGTAAAAATTAAGGTACCTTGACCTATGATGGTAGGTAAACGGTTTATGATTAAAGATTCAGTTTGAGAGTGCTTTTCCATAAGAATAACTCAAACAGTTATAAGATAAGCATTAACATTAAGAGTTTAATGAAACCAATTTTGGATAATCTCAACTTCAACAAAAATCTACTTCATATTTGAATATCAAATATTCTTTGTCTGCTAAATAAAATTACAACATATTTAGCAATAAAATAAACAAATAAAAGTAATCTAAAGTAATAAATAAAAGCTTGAAAAATTCTCAATCTATGATTCAGAAAAAATCAAGCTTAAAAGTAGAAATAGAATCAAAATATCAAACCAAAAATTGACATTTAATTAGCAATTAACTAATCTATTTCAAAATTAATCTTCCGTTTAAAACAATTTGCCAATATATATTCAATTAACGACAGGAGTAATAATCAAGCATAAAGAAAAACTAAAATTAAAAGTCTTGTCAGAAAAAGCTATGGCAATAATGTTTTTAAAAATTAAGCCATATTTAGTGGCCCATAATTCTAATACAAATTATGATTCTTTGTCCAAGTTGCTAAACCCACCATGTTACTTGTACCCACCTTGGCTCAGGATAGAAATTTCAAAATTAAGACTCCATTATAAGTTGCAAGAAGCAAAACACCAAATTAAACTTCAAGCTAAACTACAAGACATAGTTACAACATGCCGCTTATTAGAATGAGCTCAGATAATCATAGCTCTTAACTCAGAAAAAATGCTTTGAGGGACTTGAACTTGACTTGCCTCTTTTAACAATAAAGTTTTCTTAAGTCAGTCAAAAACTTTTGATAAAACTAAAGAGCCCTAGACTATGAGAGATTTAGATATCATAGAGTAAAGCCAATTCAGAACAACTAATAATTAAAGTTAAGGTACTAGACCATTTGACAATAACTCATTAGGTTCATTCAATCACTCAAAATACTTTCTCAGCATAGTTCTATAATAGTCCTTAGCTCAAGAGAAAATTAACACAATATTGACACTGATTCTTCTGCAGTAAAGTCAGAATCAATGAGATCAAGAAATCTAGAATAAGCTCATTGATCGATTTAAATAGCCAAAATAAAAAGGTAAGAGCTGCTTCTTCTAGGCTACACAGTACAAATACTGAGACTAGACTAAATAATTTGGTCTAAACTATTTAGAAGTATAAAGATGAGCAAGGAGATAGAATAGATAGCAATTCTTAAACAAGATAATTTTAAGCAAGAAAAGGTATAAAAACTAAGACATTACTTTTTACAACAAAGAATCAAACCAGCAACCTTTAGTAAATATGTACCAAAATTTTGAAAGTTAGAGAGAAGATTGATAGAGAATAAGAAATGATAAAAATTTAAAATTATCTAAAAACAAACTCACTCATGCTTTACAGCTTTTGAAATATTTTTATGTTAGATTTTTCAAGCTAAGAGTTAAAGAGTCTATAATAATTATACTAATCTTGGCATAGACCAGGAAGTATAGCTAGATATAAAATAAAAATAAATATTAATATCCTATAATATTTCATACTATAGATTTAAGCCAAGGCATAAACTAAATCTCAAATTTTACTGTAGTTTATAAATTTAATTAAGCTTTTTAGTTGAAAGTAGAATCTCATTATCTGAAAAATAATTTGTTTTTAACCAAACCTGATGACCGAGTGGATTTTTCAAACTGTTTCCGGGTTAACTGATTTAACATTTTGATTAAGGATGAACCACGGCGGTAGCTTAGATTGGTTTTTCGGAGTATTTCGACTTAATGACTGCCACGTTACCTCACTTCAGATACGTTTACGTCACTCACGGCTTAGATTGATGATTTTATTTATAATTAAACAGTGAAACGGTAAATTCCCTTTGAGATTACTCATTAACTACTACTGATAAATAATTTTAGCGTAGATTAAGTGTTATATACTATAATATTTATAAGATTATTGGCATTTATAGTGACTCAGTTTTTCAAGATGCCTAAATTAATGAAACTCAGCAAGAATAAGATTTAACGAAAGGTCTAAGAACACACATGAGTATTCACAAAAGTCTAGGTAAAAAAGATTTATCAAACTTATCTATGCATAAATGTTGTATTATTCTCCTTAAATAGGAAGATTAGCAAGTAATTGAACTATTGTAAACTTAAAAATAACAACTGATATTTTTAATTAAATATAAATACTTAAATTAACAATAATATAATGCGAAAAAATTGTTACAAAAACGTTGTAGCGAATGTGCAAAACCATTTTACTTGAAATCCGAGAATGAACTGAAATAGTTACTTCAAGTAGAAAATTTATTTATTAACTTTGATGACGATGGATCAAATTCCTTGACTTCCAAGAAATATTCAAGATGTTTCATAAAAACAGGATTATAAAATCAAGGGACTAAATTAAAGAGTTATTCAAGATTGTTGATGAAGACGGATCAGGATAGCTTTCACTTGAGGAATTTAAATTATTCATGTTTTCAGAAGTAGCAAACAATTTGAAGTGGCTATTGTTTTTAATAACCAAGTTTAACGAATTTTAATAAAAATAAAACAGAAAAAATGGCAAAATATAGAGAGAGATTGTACTAAGGCTGTATCCTTTTCAGCTTCAACATTATGTTGGAACATATAAATGGAAAAGTGAACAGACCAAAGCTTCATGATGACATTCAATAACTAGGTTTCAACACTCAAAACATAAATGAAACTTTAGAGAAATTCAAAGAACAATTCAATTAAAGCAAGCTCTCTCTTGAAAAAGGGATATCTTCAATTTTAGCTGTGAACTCTAAAATCTCTATTGACATTGATGTAATTAAAAGAATTGTTGCTCAATAAGATAAGGATTTGTGATGACAAATGCAAGTTAGTAGCGATAATAGTCAAAACAAAGGGAGCTTCTAATCATCACTTGAAAAGATATTATATGTTAACAGTAGTATGAATTGCTTTGAACGATAAGAAATGATAAATTAGAAAGGAATAATTTTATTATGCTTACTCCTATTGACTCAGTTGAGACAAAGAATGATTCAAAGTAACATAAGATAAAATGCTTTTATTTTTTAAAATATTAGAAGATAATCACAATAAAGAAAAGTGCTAATTCAAAGAAAAACTTAGAGATATAATTAACACAGTTAGATAGAAAAGGAATTGGATTCTCTTTAAGAATACTAAAAAATATTTCCTATAAAACATTAAGACTATAGGGAAAATTACTTCGATGTTGCAATAATCGATCAAAATCAAGAAAATAAGATAAATTCAGAAAATTTTAATTAAAATTCAATAGTCAAAGAGAATTCTATCAGTCTACTTAAAATACTGACTTAAAAAATTTAGCATTTGAAGAAAGATTCAATGAACTAGTATACAGAAGTAGAAATGAAGAGACAAAAGAATTGCAATAATAAAACATCAATAGAAATTCAATTTGAAACATACCCAAATCTTCTCTACCACCATGATAGAAGAAAACTATTTGCACAATTTAAGTATTATAAACTAAAACAAAGTGTATGAAAGTAGTAATCGTTCTATACCTAATTTAAAATTTAATAAAAATAGAAAATTTAATCCCCATTACCAACTAATCTCAATACTTATAATTAAACAAGATGTGTAAGTGGCCATCCAAAACTTTAGAAAACAATTTCTCACAAAGGCTTATTCTCAAAAAAGTTGATCTTTTTAATATTATAATTTTATTTATCTATATTAAATAATCAAATACATAATTATATATAACTAAAAATTAAAGTTTATGAATAAAATGAAATTACAGTGCTTCGCTTTGAATTTAATTTATGAAGTAATATTAAGATCCCATGTAAAATCATATTTATATTCATATATTCATGACAAGTAATCAGAAAAATTAATCCATGACAGAATACTTTTCACAACGAAAAGTATGCTTACTCTCGACAAGAATGAATCCAGTTTTTACTCAGTAGTTTCCGATGAGTAGATCAACTAGTTCTTCAGTTTAGCCAACGAGACTAGGTTAAGAAAGCAAAGATTCTGATCAGTAGATTTAACAGGAAAAATTAAGGTTACGCTAAGCATCTAAGATAGAATGAGTTTTATGACTACTTTTATAAATTTTTTGCTAATATTAATATGGTAATTTATTTAACTAGATAATCTTATATATTTCTGGTCTTATTTCTTGATATATCATACATCTGTGGTCTTACTTCTCATTATATCATATATTTTTACCTAGTAATGAGAGTCTAAAATCAAAATTTCAAATTGATGAGCAATTATAATGAGCATTCTTCTTTTTCAAGCTAAAAACAGTGTATTCTGCTTATTTAAGATGGCCTAGTGAGTACTTAGTCTTGTGGAGTATTTTTGTTATTTTTGCTGTTGTAAATTGAAGGCAGATTCTTCAGTTGAGATATAAAAAGAATAGGAATTAAGTACAACCAAAAGGCTTTATGTAAGCAATAGATATTTAGTTGAAATTATACCAAAAATTTAATTATTCGAATAATTTCTTTGAAAATTATTAGCAAGTAATAAATAATTTAAAATATATGATATTTAAAATTGATATCTTACTGTGAATATAAAACATAATACTAGTTTATTGAATTATTAGAATTAATCAGCTTTCAAAAAGTGCGTACTTGCCCCAAACCAAAAATGGGAAAGAGAATTCAAAGTTCCTCAACAAATTAAAACTAAAGCCAGATTATAGATCCATCTGTTGCAATTTTTAGTAATAAATACATTTATAAAATATGACAATATAAAATTTTATTTTATCTGAATTACTTTTTTTGTATGACTAGTTGCTTAGAAACATTTTAATTTAAAATTTACATTAATTATGCTTTTTAATTAGCAAAAGTTCATATCATTTTAGGGCTCTGACAGTATATGAGAATTCCAGCTTGTCTTATATTCTCATTCTAATAAGGCAAAAATACTAATATAGTAAATCTAAAATACTATGATAAACAGCTTCTATTTATAAACTTAAGCAACAGTGAACTATTAAAAAAAAGTTGCCAATTATAGTATAAAGTTTCTTAATAGTTAAAATTAATATTATCGTCTTTTCAAAATCAAAATCTATATTATTACTGTCAACATTATCAATAGATTTATATTAACTGTAAACACAAGGAACTTTATTTTGATTTTCTCATTTAAATACCTTTTAATATTTTAATCTCCAGTTATAACATAATTATAAGGCATAATATAAAAAAATAATATTATTGCAATAAATATTAATGAATATATAATATTGATAAATACGTAAAAATAGGAAATTATAGAAATAAAATAAATAAATAATTATAACCAATAATCAAAAAGCATTAAGTTGTTGCCGTGCATTTTACTAAAAAGTTTGATCGTTATAGTGTTCAGCAGCATAATATAAACCCCAATTTTTTCATCAACAATCCAACACTTGATTTCGATGTTTGGCAAGAATTCGATGATTTACATGGTCGTTTGACACCGTCAATTGGCGTCGATCTGGCATGATCACTTCATGTCGATTCGTCGTCGATAGGCTTGAGTTGAGGCCAATCGGCAATCCATTCTCATCTTCTAGATCCTAAAATCTATTGCTCCATCCTTGATCCATCGGTGCCATCATTGGTAGCTCAAGCAGTTGGACCATCGTTGGTGTATTGGTGGACTTGACTTCTGCAATGCGCGGAGATTAGAGAGGTTTTGGTAGTTTGACGATTGATAAGTTTAAACTTAAACTTAAAAGCGTGATATATAATAGGGAAGTTTTAATCAATTAATTAAACTGTTCAACTGCTATTGATGCTTGTCTTGACTGGTGCCAGAGCACCTGCGACTCCACTCATCGTCATTGATGGTTGTCTCATGCGAACCCATGTCTGATGGTGGTGCACCACTGCTTGACGCTGAAGGCCCAGAGCTTGTTGACATCACTCTTGGTCATGGCTTTCAGGATTTGGTAGAGCCTCTTAACCAATTGAATCCTATAAGTAGTTATGGTAACTATCCTTACTTGCTGTCTGCCTGCTCCTGCCTGAGGTGCCTCTTGATGTATGAGAACAGCTGCTCGATTGGGTTGAGCCAGGGTGAGTACTCGGCATTGAATAGCACTGTCACCTTCAACTTCCTGGCAGTCTCCAACACTTCAGAGTACTTGTGATTGACTGCGTTGTCCATGAGCAGCACGATTTTCTTCAGGCCAAGGTCCTTGTCAGTGCGCAGCTGGCGCAGGGTGTGGTAGAGGAAGTTCTCGAACAGCACGGCATCGAATGCGCCCTCGATGACTTGGCTGGCGACCAGCTGGTCCTTAGTGATTGCTGCCACGAAGCTCATCGAGAACTGCTGTCTCTTGGTGGATTCTTTGGTGATTGAGAGATTCCTAGCCATGGTGCCATAAGTGCCAAACCTCTGGCTGACTTGCTGTCTGACTGCTGCGATGGGAGTATAATGTTACGATGGTTGAGCATCGATGTTGCCAGAGTATACTATAGGTGCTTAGTCATTCAACTAGTTGGGTAGACTTAACCTGGTATCAACTAAAGTAATATAAAATTATAGAGCTATAGCTTACTATCCTATTCCTTCACTGTGACTTTACTGCTGCTCACTGCCCTGCTGGACAGCTGCAAGCGTCTGGGTGTTATGGCTGTCCAGTTGTCATGGCTTGTTACATTGATCACCTCACTGCCCTTACGTTGGGTTGACTACAGCCGGAGGCTGGCTAGGTTCTGAACCAATGGATTGAGAGTGGAAGCCGATTTCAGAGGGGTCTATGGTTGGCTTGAAGGCTTCTTGGTAGAGCTCTATATTCTGATCGCGTCGAAGCGCTTCTATAAGGATGAGTATTAAGCACTGCCCTCTGGGGCTTCCAAGATAGGTGACAGCTGAGTGTACTTATATTTATGACTGCACTTGACAGGGGTGGCTGCAATGCTCTGCTCCCTGCTATCAAGGATATGCTGTTCCTGGGTGGAAAATTTCCTGCGCAACTTTGGAAAGATCGATTTCGAGTTTGGCCTTGGGATCTTCGATGGAACAATTCCAGATCCAGCCACTAATCGTTCAGTATTACTAACTTGGTCCTCCTAACCCAAGTTGAAACCTTGCCCATCTTGACAATCCTATGAGGAGCTGCTGACGACACTATACTCAATCGGTTAGGCAACGATAGCAATACTCACCTGCTGGTTCCCAGAATTGCTTGGGGTCTTCGATTTTCAAGTTTCAGGTCTCTTTCATCATGAATTAAAACTTGGCTTTGCAAAAGAGCGATATCTGATTCCTTCATTTGATCCTGCTCTCTGACCCCAGTGACAGTCGAACATGCCTGGTTCTCTGTTGGGGTAGCCAGCCAGCATCTCAGCATACTGTATGACATCGTCGGTGACGAGGACCTCGGTCTTGCCAACTGCAGGCGTCAGGGAGGAGTCGCATCCACGACCTTCCTTGTGAAGGGCAGCTGAATTGAAACTCCATTGCTTGGTCGGCAGGTAATCGCTCCTGAAGTTGGACTCGTCCACTGATATGATCACTGCATCCTCCAAGAATAGCTGTGCGAGCAGTCTGGATACCCATAACCTCTTCTCGTTGAATGATGGGTTCTATACTTAGCGTTGGCGTTCTGGGCTTTGCCGAATCTTAAATGGAAACTTTCCTTCAGTACTTTGAGCAGAGTAGCAACGCAAAGCACTGTAAGGTTCTTGAATTCTTGATCTTTGCTTTGCATTTCAAGCAGGCTATGATGCAGGCGCCAGCCAGTGACCTTGTATATGCCCTGATGTTAAAGCACGATGGCAATCGCCTTCAGCAACAGTGGGTTGCTCCTTGTATTCTTCCTCCCATTCTTCAGCTTTGGCTTCGGATTGAGCACTCGGTGCTCCACCTCCATCTTGAACTTCTCAATGGCCTTGTACACAAATCGTTGATCCACACCCATCTCGAGCGCAATGGTCCTTGGGCTTCATGCCCTCCACCTTGTAGTGCTGTACTACAGAGATCTTCTTCAATGCCAGCTTCGCATCTCTTCGTTTGAGATAGGGGTTCTTTGATGATCAATTAATGGCTTCATAGTTTGAATATTCCCCATTGAGAGAATCGATACTCCCACTCTGCTCTTTCATGAAGTCTTGCAGACCCTACCACAGTTCATCACTCTGCTTGATCTACAGGTTCTTGGTCATCACATTAGGATTCCTCTATGTTGAAGACTGCGATGGCTTTCTAATCATCCGAAGGTACTGCTCGAGGCCATAACACAGCTGGTCATCTGTTGCCAGACTTTAAACATCGACTAACGATGACACTGCTCACTCACGTTCTCCAATGGCAGTCGTATGATTTGCCCACCCAGTATGCCCATCGTCGACGGTGGCACCTGCCCGTTGTTGAGGAGGGTGCCTGAGGTATAGGTGAGCTTCACTGGTTTGGGGTTGGAGGGGAAGTTGGTGCCCAGCACCACTGGTGTCCACTTGAGCACAGTCTTCGACTATGGCTTCAACGCACTCGTCTTGATTTCTTCAAACTGTTGTACTAAGAAACCCATAGTTCAGAATTGATTTGGGGGCGAAAGAGGTCTATGATTACTAGCTCATAGAGGATGATTCATGCTAGATCTGCTACTAGGATAACTTTTAAGTGCTGTTCCTTATTGGGGTTAACATATAATAGTACTTTAATGTTTAATAGTAAAATATAAGGGTCTCTAATAAGTCTAAACAAAACACCAATGCAAATCATTCTGAGATTACCAAAACAATATTTAAGCCGAATCTGATAGGATATTTATAATTTTAAATGAATCAGTTTGATTAACTTTTGCTTCCAACAGGAACTCTCTCATTCACCCACACGAACCTGGATATTCTTAAGTTCATCAATGAACGATCATTTGGAGACTTGTAAATTGAACGGCTTCTTCACTACATCAAGATAAACTTTCATTGCAAGAACTCCAAGCAAAACTTCTCAGGTTCTCTCTCTGCCCTAGAGTTTCTTGCATCAGGAATTCCATTCAACGTGACATTGTTCATGAAGAAGCTGATCCAGTGCAAAGATGCCAGCCAGAATTTCAGGGAGCTATTCTACAGGCCATTCTTCACATTCGTCTTCAAGACTATTGACCCCTCCTCTCTCAACAACGTGATTCACTCTGAGTTTACTTTGGAAGACGGTAAAGTGTTCTGTGCTAAGATGAGTGAATGGCTTCGATAAATGCAGCATGACATCAATATCGATGCAAATTCAAGCAATGGGAGCACCTTCTACACTGCAACATGCCAATCCTTTGAAGCTAAGTACAACATGTCTAATCTTCCCAATCTTAAACAAGGGAAGATAAACAACTCCCTCGTCAACAGAGTCTTTAATCTATCTGGCCTTGAGTTAAAAGATGAACTAATGGAAGAATTCAAGAACAAGTTTGCCGATCCCTCACATGCTGATTTTATCAATGAGATCTAAAAACTTATCGAGGATTCTGACAAAGTTGAGAAAGATAGACTGAAAAAGATCAGGACCTCTAAGTCTCAAGCTAACCCCTCACCTTCAAGCCCACCTCCGAAGAGTGGAAGTAAGAGCATCAATTCCTCGAAGAGCAAAACTCAAGTTAATGCTACTGGTGATGCTGCCAATGATTCTTCCAGCGATGATGTCAATGATGCAAAGCAGGGTCACTAAAGACAGAGCAACTTCTTCCACCAAAGAAACACTACCTCTTAGAAGAAGACCTCCTTCATGAAGAGTTTGGGGAACACACATACTCCAGACCATACCAGGAACAGGCACACAAGCTATGGACCTAATCTGAGACTCCAGAGCAACTACAGAAGGAGCAGCATCACAACAATCATTCTGACTCTGAAGAAATGGAGTTTTACCCTGATAAGTCAAGGATGAACACCTCTTTCAGGTCGAACACTCCTATCAGCCAACACTTCAGCAGCTAGAAGAACCCCATCAAGTACAGACAATCTGATTGTGATCCTACTGAAGTCATGATGAGCTAAGGATACATCAAACCAGTCACATCAAAGGGGGACGACGCAGATTGGGAAGCTGAAGAATTTTAACTCGTAGATGACTACAAAAATCTCTGCAAGGAAACTATCCCCCAAAACCTCACAGATGAGGATTTCAAAGAAGGAGCTCAGCTACTAGCTGAAGATTTCAGAAAGGACTTTGAATAAGACAAGACATTGTCAAGTTTCTATCTTCTCAAGTTCTACACAACAACGTTTGATGCTGGTCATGGAAACTCTACTGTCAACTTCTGCTATGCAAACAAGAGCCTGGTCAAGAAACAGAAAGCTGCTGTGCGATCATCATGCTTCTCTACTAATGCTCAAGACCAAATTTCTGTGTCTGAAGGATCACGATCAAGACTGGTCCCCAAGAAGAGAGTTCAACGGGCTGACGCAGAAGATCTTTTGGAGGAATACAATCACAAATAATAAAAGAGAAATTCTTCCAGAGTCAACGCCCCAAACCAAAATCTAAACGGCGTGGAGGAGGAAGAGTAAAACTAAGAAATGCTAGTAGATGAATAGGGAAACCCCATCGATCCTGACAGTGCCCTACATCATACCATCCCAATGAGAAAGGAGCTGGACTACAAGGCGAGAAGTGCAAATTCCAGTGCCAAGAAGGAACAGAGACCCAGAGAGAGAAATGGCTTTATGATCAGAAATGAAGACCATTACCTGTTCACTCGCTTATGGTGCGTGAAAGACCATTTTAAGGATTTGAGGAGCTCAGAGATCTTCTAACTCCCATACATGATTCAATAAGCCATCGATTGCTATAATTATGTTGCTGAGTACTTGGTAAAGGAACATACGACTTCACTGGTTCTCCCTTTATTCTAAGCCCCCACTGCAGGCTTATGTTCTCCCCCTTCAAATACTTATGTAGTCCATTATAAATTAAGTTTAGAGACTTCCAGTATAGAGACAATTACAATTCATTCAACCCAACAGTAAACTTCAGTTCTTTGGAAACTAGTCGAGCCCATTCAACACCCTATCTTGACTAAGTGATGTACCTTGCAAACGTGCTATGCGACGGTCTAATCTACGTTGAGAGGAGATCCTTTTGTATGCTGCTTTGTGCCCTCTTCAAAGCTACCCTTCAAATTGTGGTGAACCATCTCTTCCTGAACCCCTTCAAATTCCCACTCCAAGAAGCCCTCAGCTGGTTGGTCTTTGATCAATCCTCTAAAGCCTACGATGTTAAACTGATAGGTTCGACTGATTACACTAACGAACACTTCTATGAATTGGCAAGCTTTACCCAGCAGTTCGCAAATAACAAAGACTCCTTTTCAAAAATCCTTCAAGATGGGGGTTCCATCATTGTAGAGTTAATCTTCAGATAGCTGTATACTTTCATCCCTCTATCAATCTTTAGCGTCATTCGGGAAAACTCCAACCATGAATTGGTTATCAAAAACAGTTTCAACAAGAAGGCAATCACTATACCCAAAAGCTTTGAATCTAAAGATAGCCAACTGAAAGAGGCTTTCCAGATCTTAACAAAAGACTTTACTGATGATGGCTAGTTCTACACTGGAGTGAAGCAAGTGTTCGAGGTTCGCTTCTATTCCTGCTAGCTAAAGGTTGAAATTCCCCAAAGCCCATTAGGCTAGTATTAAGACTTCCAATACAGAGCCAGAGAGTTCTTTGTCAGATACTTTTCTATGTAAGTTTCTTTTAAATTTAACTTTCTTAAAGGTACTGCTTTACAAGCTTTTAAAGGGCTGTCATCGACTTGCAAAGGGGTATTGGGTACCTTCAGAACCAAGTGAAAAGGTTGACCTATGAGTACGATCCAGCAAATAGAAATTATGACCATCTCCCCACTTCACTGCGTGAATATTATATGACTACCAGTGATTTCACCGAGTCATTTGATTACGTAGTCATGGCTATAGGTCCATATGTTTATGACTTTGAACACCAAGTCGTTGATAAGTGCAAGTAAGTTACAACATTTTAACCCTTATTTAGACTCGATCTTTTAATAATATGCAAAGGAGTGTCTACATTCAGATAGAGGATCTGTTTGTCCTTTAAGCTTGATAAACTGTATTTACTAAATGAATGGGCTCTATAATTTTGTTGTCAACGCCCCCAAAGAGTCTAATCTACATACAATAGGTAGAGAGGTGATAGATGGCCTAATTTAAATTACAAAGCTCGTGCATAGGACCATGACGGATTCTCTCAAGAGTAGAGAGAAGGAACTGTATGCATTTTACACCTCTACGTAAGTATTCTTCCCTGTCCGTGACCCTTCTTTAGATTCATGCAATAAAGCGATAAGGATTTCGAATTTAACCCAGACTCTCTTAACTGGGAGCTCCCCGAGGATCTTAAGATTGCAATAGGTATGGTTAAAAGTCTACCTGAGCATGTGAATACTGTACCTCCAAATAACTTCCTTTCAACTCAAAGGAGAACCATTGACTAAACAGTAGCTGAGCTCGCTATGACTTTGAGTCAAGCTGCAACCAGAAACTACTTGAATCTAACTGCCAGAGAGCAATCCCAAATTGAGCACTCACCATATCTTCTCTACTTTGAGGCCTTCAAGCACAGATTCTTCTTTATGTCTAGTACAAAGCATGACCCTTCACAGTTAAGTCTTATTGGTATTAACACTACTATAGTAAAGTCATTATCCAACAAGATTCGTACTATTTGAACATGGTTACTCACCAAATCAGGCAGCCCGATACTAGTGAAAAGATCCAAGGAATCACAATCTCCAACATTATCCAGCAAAACAAACCCCGTCATATTTAATATGATCAAGTGATGCAAGACAGAGAGGCAAGCTTCATGTTTGATCAAGAGAACAGGGAGAGTTACTTGAGGTAAAGGGAAGCTGAAAGAATGGTGTAGTCACTTGGTGACCCCTCACAAGCACAATTTGGTTACAATTACCCTCCAGCTTCAAGTAATGTTCCCAATTTCAATCAGCTGATAAACTAAACACCTTACCCCCAACAATTGAACTACCAACAACAGTTTACATCACCAACTCCCAACCAGACTACCCAAAACCCCCTGCCTCAGCATCTAAGTCAAGCTTCTTATCACTAAACTATGAATTA
>ARYC01004582.1:0-19837 GCA_000711775.1 Oxytricha trifallax | reverse complement strand
ATCACTGTAAAACTTTCACAGATCTTGTTTTCTCTAACTTGAAATACTCTTAAATCAGTGCCAGATTTAATTTTTGCAGAGAGTGTGAAAGAAATTTTTAGTCATTCAAATGTTTTTTCATTCCATCAAGTTTGTTGGCTTCACCTTCCCACATTAGCTTGATATCATCAACAAACAGTGCTACGATTTTTAAGATTGCTTTGTCCCTTCAAGAAAATTATATAAGTCCCAAAAATCATAAGCCTGAATTCTTGGAATTTAATTAATCAAAAGTTCACCTCTTTTTTTCAAAGAAATTAAATAAATAATTAATTCCTCCTTCTTCTATTTACAGTATTGACCTTTGCAATGTGCTTAATCTAGCAATCCCAATTCAAATTTGCATGTTGGTTGCATAGGTTTTTATTTCATCCAATTAGTGAATGAGTGCTAAAACTTAGAATTGCCCTCAGAGTATATTGCTAAGTTTCCTTTTATCGAAATCATTCATTACCTTGTGCGTTAGATTGCTTGGGTTATCCTATTTTTTTAATAATTCATCATCAATACGTTAGCTATCTTTAAAATGAAAGAGTGGTTGCTTCTATCGAGTTGCTACGATTTAATAAGTGGGTCTTGAATATAAAGTTATCATTTTTTCATTCTAAAGTTTAAATGGTAAAAAAGAAAGTTGATTAGCTCTTTTTAGATTTTTAATATTTTGAAGAGGCTTGATTTTATTTCCAACATTTACAACATTATTATTAAATTTGAAAGTTAATTGCTGAGTGAGGTACCAATCTCATTCAGGATTTTCTAAAAAAAACTTTCTACAATACTAAGGCCTGCTGAGAGTAAGCGGGAGGTTGCTGGGTTCATCGGATTAGGAGCCAGTCGGCGGGGTTCAATCTGTCAGTTCTTAAACTCCTTGAGTTGACTGCACGTTAAGGATTTCCATGCAATGGATGAGCTACCTGGAGTGAGTTCAGTTTTCTTGGTAGTAGGGAGTAGGATGAAGGTGGTGCTCAGCTTTCAACAGTGAGAAGATGAAAGCCATAGAAGTCAACGATAAGGTAATTTCTCCCACGCCAAGTTTGGTTATGATGCTACCACAGCGAAAGGACAGAGACTACATTCTCAGCAGCGGTGGAACTTGGTAAGAGTTTTAACCACCGTTTTTTAAATTGTTTAAAGGAAGCAGAGCTCTGCGAGCTCTGCGGGAAGTACTCCCAGCTGCTAGTGTAGAAATGCATTAACAATAGGGGCTCTTACTTCGGATGCATCTCAGTTTGGAGTGATGTGGAATGGGGAGTGGGGTGGTTTTTCTGAGTTTTTTTCCTTCGAGACGAAATACGCCACTGATTGACAAATTGACTCACTCAGATACGTCTAGGTCACGACCAAGATTGATGGTTTGATTTATTATTAAACAATGATATGATAAATTTAATTTGAGATTACTCATTAACTATGCCGAAATTTTATAAAGTAAGTCTATATTTAATAAAAGTATTTATTCTCAATACATATATTAAACTAAAATTAAAACAATATTAAAAACATTACAGTAAGATATCAATAAATATAGAGTGTATTAGCAGTCCTCTATTTTTTCTAATTTAATGTATTTTATCAATAATATAAAAAATGATATATAAGAGAAGATATTTTTTATCTATTTAAAGATATTTCTTATTTCTTATTTTTAATTTTCTTTATTATATACGTGTGAATTTTATTTTTTATTTCAAACTCTTTTCTGATTTTATATTTAAGATTCAAATTTGAAAGAACTATATATATATATAATCGTTGTTGTAATTATCTTATTTAGAATTTTGCAAAGGCCAATAATATAACTACACTTAGAAAATGTAAAAACACGATATCTTATAATTGTAAGGTAGAGTGTTCATTATAAGAATATATATTTTATAAATATAAAAGTGCAAATATTTATTGATCATAATTTCATCATAATTAAATTCTTTTAAGTATAGATATTAGTTCTAAATGTTTTATTTATTATTTTCCTTAAGATTTAATATAATTTAAGAATATTTATATTAAAAGCTTATCTTATCAAAAGCTAATTCTTTTTACATATTTAAAATATATATAAATTACACTTTTCGCTAGCATAATTAATTTTAATTATTTATCAATTAAATAAATTATATATATCACTTTTCTTGATTATTAAATTATTTGCTAAAAATTTCATGTAATTTCTCTAATTATATCATATATCTTTATTATGTTACAACTTCTCTTGATGTTTAGCTATAATTTTATTATATATTATGATGATAACATTAAAAAGGAATCTTTATATTGATTTTATAATTAAGAATAGAGTTGAAAAAGTTGATTTTTCATATATAAATTTTTCTAATTGATTCACATTCCTCAGCTTCTGCTATATCAACTTAAAACAAATAATTAACTCAAACAACTACATACTTTCATATAGGCAATTAATAATATTCATTGAAAATGTAAGGGAATTTTACTTATATTTTTAAATATATCATCAACAGAGTCATTCGAGTTTCATAAATAATTATAATAAGTAATTCAACAAAATTAAATATTATATGATACATTTACATTCACTAATAATATATTTAAATTCATTTGTATCTTATAATAATATAGTAATTTATGAAAATAATCATAAGATATCACCTAAACATCTTTTAATTCAAATAGGGGATAAACTAATTAATTAAAATTATAACGTAACTTAGTACCTATAATTCAATGTTTTTTATCTGATAAATTAAATCTATAAATTTAATATTAATATAGCAGTACTTTAATAATAGATATAGAATTGTTCATTGATGAAAGTTCATTTTCTTAACTCTTATTGCACTTACATTGATCTTGTTTATTTCTCCTGCTCAGATCACGATGTTCACTATGATGAGCATAGATTCATCGTGAAGATGCTCAAACTACTATATTAATTAAATAATTATTTATGCTCATAAATGAATCAATAATCTCATTGTGTTTTTGTAGAGTTTTGAGATAAAATTCTATACCTTAAGATGATGTTACTTGTGTAAGTTACACTCTTGATATTTGGAACTTTATCTCTTCTGGCGAATGTACATTAATAAAAAACATTCTATGAGCCAAGTAAATGATTAATTATAATATAATATAATAAAGTTAGTCTAAATAGTTATTTATTTAGTTAGTTAGTTAGTATATTGCTAAAAGATAAATTAAATTAATAATATACAATTAAATACAAAAATAAAAATACAAGACTAGGTTTAAATAAATTGAAATTCTCTACTCATTAACTCCAATTATGTTGTTTCTTACTACTTGATTAGTTCCTCTACTTACCATTCTTGTTGTTCATCATCTGTTCTTTCTGAACTATTTTGCAAAGATTATCTTTAGTTTACTCTTCATTTATATAGTTGTACTGGCCTTTGCTCGCTTTTAGTGTGTCATTAACATCACTAAAGATAAATTAATTGTCTTATTCTGTATATTTCTCGTTTTTCTGATTTAAACATCTCTCTAAATGCTTGAACTAGTGTTTAATCTTTGCTTTTATTAGCATCATCTATTATCCTGACAGCCATTTATTATCGTTCACTTAGGTCCCTATTTCTGCTCGTTATTACAGTAATGTGCCCCTCTTCTTCATTTTCAACCAATCTTGTAAATTATTCAAATACCTCAATTATATATTAAGATGCTTGGAAGATTTAATTGTTCATGCTTAATCATATAGAGAATGTTAATGAAAGATTTTCAATTTGGTTTTTTTTTTTTAATACTAAGTAGAGTGTGGGTTGTATTTGCTGAATTCATAGAGCTTTATTCTTACTGCTTGTTGACTAGTTGCAGTTGTGATGAAAATATTTGGAGGAAGATTATTAAACATTTTAATTATAAATAAAAGCTGTAAATACACTTTATAGATAAATTTATATTCATTAGTTGTTATTTGACTATTAAATTGAATTTCATAAACAGGCTTCTGGCATTGTTTAAGTAGTAAAGACTACATATTTATTTAATTAAAATAAATTTACAGTAAATGTAACTTTGATATTTGTCAAAGTCAGCTTGTTAAATTGTATAAATGCAAGTTTTAGTATTAAATTTGTACAATTATGACTGTTTACAATTCATATGCTTTAATAATCAAGCCTATAACTTATTCTTTATCCAACTAATGCCCTTATTGAACTATAAGTTTAATGTGGGAGTAGATGCAGTATGATTTAAACAACACTTATGGAAATAATTTAGTTAATTTTAATTTAAGCATAAAGTTATATCTGTTTATAACACCTTTATTACCAATCTCCTCTTCAATTTTTTAATTTACATGACGTCATAATTATAATCACATCAATGATAAGACTTGAAGTGCATACTATTGCTCTAAAATGAGAATAATTAACTATTGATTGCACAATATGCATTTATTAATTGGATTATATCCTAATTAGCTTACACTTTGTTTATCAATGTGTTTATCAAGCTTTACATAACAGAATTATTATTAAATAATTAAAAACTTAATTAAATTAGAAGATGCTTTAAATTCAATATGATTAATTGGTATAATTGTTCGGCTTATTTATATTACTGTGATAAAATCATTCTTGAAATACAATGGTAAAAATAATAATATTTTTTTAAAGTTTCTGCCTGCCTTTTTTTCCATTTTAATTCCAAACTTTCCAGATAATCTTTAACTTTTAAATGTTCTTAGCTTCATTATTAGAAACAGCTTTTAATATACATTAGTATAAGGTAAAGAGTAAAAATTGATTAAAGATTCAAAATTAAATGAATAATCAACAATTGACTAACTCTATTTTAATATTAATCTTTTAAATATAATTAAAAACATCACCTAGCTCGAAATTTTGATCATTTCGAGATAGAGTTCTATAAAATATATTAAATTACTCAAATAACTATAATATCTAATAAAATAACATATAGTTTTAAAATATTGAAATGTTTAATATTTATAAATAATAAAATTATTAACTCACTCTATAATGCAATAATATAAACATAATTTCTTAAAGCTACTTGCTTAATATTAATTATATTTTTTAATATAATATAAGATCTAGATTTATGAATATTAAACATTTCAATATTTTAAAACTATATGTTATTTTATTAGATATTATAGTTATTTGAGTAATTTAATATATTTTATAGAACTCTATCTCGAAATGATCAAAATTTCGAGATAGTGTAGTTTTTAATTATATTTAAAAGATTAATATTAAAATAGAGTTAGTCAATTGTTGATTATTCATTTAATTTTGAATCTTTAATCAATTTTTACTCAATATATTAACAATAGCAACAAAATTAGTTAATATTATTTAAAGATACTAAGATAAATAATATGGGATTGAGTTAGTGGAAATATCTTTTTAAATTTCAAAATAGTCTTTTGGTGGACGGTAGTTAAAATTTTATATTAATTATATCAGTAAATGACTTACTTAATTTATTAAAAACAGTATTACATATCATTAATAATTTATCTAAATATATTTATAACATTTAATTTATTTAATGTTATTTTTATAGTTCAAGTATCAAGATATTAATAATATTTTGTTTATCTTTATTTTCAAATTTTCTTTGCTATAAGTCTCTAATTTAACAGTTTTTTCTCACTTTTATTACAACTTAATCATAAGATTTTTAATAATAAATCCCTGCTTCTTACACATTAATTATGAAAAATAGTCTATTGATAGGAATAAATCTTAACAAAGGTAATTATTGGTATAAGTAAATATGTTAATTACACCTCTAAACTAAACTAATTTAACTAAATTTTCATTGAAAACTTATACACTTTAACTTTTTATAAGACTGAAATCATCTAAAAAGCAAGTTTGCTATGAATATGTAAGAAATCTTAAAAGAAAAATAAATAGTACTGCAAACATAAATAATTGTCTTTGACTAGTCAACCATATTTTATAAGAAAAAAAGATTTTCGATTGGTAGCTTAAGACTTCGCAAGAATGGATATTTATAAATCACACAAATTTCTTACAAAACTAAATCCATAGATTAATTATTCAGTAATAGATTTTCAATAATTTTTGTCTTTAAATTTAGACGTTTTTAATATATCAATTAGCATAGTATGTATCATATGTAAAAGTTCCTCCTAAAAATAATAACTTATATTTGGTATATAGGTTAATAAAAATTATTATCTAAATGAAGTATTAAAGCAACTTTAGCTTAAATTGTAGAGATAACCTTGAATATAACCAGCGATAGCTTATAACTCTGTCAATTTGTTTTATTTAAACTCTTATATATTACGGATATCTTTTTCACATTTAAACTAAGTGGACTTATCTTTTGCGTTAGCTAATTAAATGTTTCTTTTATTTATAAATTCTATATCTCTTATAAGTTAATTTGTAAAATATTGGGTAAAAGATACGAATAACACATTATTAATAAAGTTTGTATATAAAATACCTAATTTCTAGTGAATAAACAGCAAAGCTAGTCTCATTCTTCCAGGAGCTCTCCATATTAACTTCATAACTTATTTTATGCAGTTTTATTTGCAATTATATTAAATATTATATCATTATTCTTAATTAAGTTTATGAATGAGCTTATTTTACCTTTTTTGTCACTATACTATTTTATAAGAGTACAATGATTATTATTTATTGAGTTAAATGTCACATAATTAATTAAATCAAAATGAAAATTATTATAGAGGTATAAGTAATTCAGATATATTTATATAATCAATCAGTTTCACAATTTTACTTTTAGTACCCTTATTAACTCAAAAATAAAATATCTGATATTTGATACCTGGTTTTACGAACATTTTTCTATTGGTAGATATATATACACCAGAAGCATGCTAGTGAGAAGGTTATGTAAAAATTATATTACTACACTTAAAAACAATTCAATTTATTATTTATTTATAAATAATGGAAAGTGTAATTTTAATCACTATTGTTTAATTAATTAGTTGAGAATTGCTTTTATAAATGATAAAAACATAAAAATTATTACATTACCCCTCAATTCTGTTTTTCGAGATTAGGATAATTTAAATGTTATATCGCTAAAATTAAGGTTTTATAAATCATTTTAATTAACACATATATCCCTTCCTATTTATAAAATTGTTTCTCGGGACATCATAAGCAGATAGATTTGCAAACTTATTTATAAGAAAGCCCATCAAATTTTAATCTCTTAGAAGAATTAAAATGCACAACAAGAATCGTATTTAATAGTTCATTAAAAAATGTATGAGTAATAATTTATGCTATTTCACTTGAATTTAGTTTATTTTCCATATATTAAGTCTATAAAGTAAAGAACCTTTTATCAAAGTGTATTTATTAATTTAAAGCAAGTTGATATTACAAATTATATAAATCATGATTTCTATTAATTTATCTATTTTTAATAAAGCATCGGATTTTGTTATTTGTGTTACTTATTAAGTTATAGCTGCTTATTAAATATTGATTTACCTGATTCTATTGGAGTTAAAAAGAAGAGTCCATTTCTTCTGTAAAGTATAATAAAAATGGTATTTATTTTATGAGTTATATCAACCTCGATAATGCAAGAATCTTCCTAGAAATTTACAGACGATAAGAAACATAAGATCCACTCATAAAAATTGTCAAGAAAGGAAAATCTATTTTTTATTATAAAATTAAATCAAGTGAAACTTCATTTATTCTACTTTTAGTAAACTTATACTTTGTGTACTGACACATATAGTTGTAAACATTGCTAAACTATTATCTTTTTATAATTTTTTTCCATTAAAATATGAGAATAATTTCCTTGTAATAAATAATATTAATCAGGGTTATTCTTAAATTCTCTCATATTTTATCATAAGGTATGAATTTATTATGACGACTTTACTCTAATCAACTAAGTTGAGAGTAAGTAAAGATACTTTAGAAGAAGATGATTATTCTTTAACATTTAAATAATCATCAGTATAGTAAAGTAGAGAATTTAATTACTTCTTGATATAACAAAATATAAAGAAACATTAGCAAGGACAATACTGACAATCTGAAGATTCTTACAAAATTTTTTTTAAAAATCCATTGACATCAAGAGAGTCACTTATATTTTAATAAAATATATGGTCTTTTACGAACTAATGAAGAATTCAAGAACATACTCCTCAAAATTAATAAAGGAGTACTAAATCAGATTTGATTTTATCATATCTTTGATGAAGATTGAGTGAAAGTTTCAGCTAAAATTAAATTACATTGCTCAAATTTCAGCAAAGATATTTAATCATAAAAGTAAGAAAGATAGAATTAATAATCTTGCTTAAATAAGTTAATATTTTAAATAAATATAATTCTTAAAAATAATTATATGCCTTCAGTAAAATATTTACTTTATCTAATTAATTAAATTTAAAATGCAGTAAAAATTATTATCTTTATAAAGTAACCATTTGAGATTATAAGTTCAGAATTAGTCTGTAACTCTTAAGTAATATTAGCTTCCTGCAAAATAGTGCATTAATTATTTTATGTTGGAGAGATCCTTAAGTGTTCGCCAGACATTCCACAATCTTTACAAAACTAAGATCTGTTTTACCATTTATTCGATATTAAATGTATAGTAACTAAATATTAAATCCATTAATTTGCTAAATTATTTACCTACCTAATTAATTATTAAATTACATGAAATTTAAATATAGTTAATTAAATTATAAAAAAAATATCACTAAAAAACAAATAATACATTTCCCTATAATAAACACCATTAAAAGATTACTTTACTTGATAGGCGTCAAAAATGCAGAGAGGATATACCCCCCACTATAATTTTAAAATAGCTAATGGGAAAGTTGAATAAAATATTATTCTTAATTTAGCTGGTATCAGCAATTATAATTAATAAATAGTACCCTCCACTTCCAGATTGAGAAGTTGAAAATATAAAATTAGATAATAATAATCCAATAACTTAAAGGAATAATCTATTTAAACTAATGATGACTTGACTAACTCAAGAAATGAATGATAGCCAAACTGTATCCTTTATCAAATTAGAATCATTAGCAGATTCACTAATTTTTATTAAATTTATATTGCCTTCTAGTCAAGAAAAATAAACATTTTAAAAATAATTTACACATATATTAATATAAAAGATTGTGAAAATTTGGGAGAAGGTTTTGATAAATAAATATAGATAGCGAAAATAGATTAAACTTTAGTATATTGTTGCTTAGTTATGCGAGCAATCCTCTGTTGACTGCTAATATAGTCTTTAATATTTCAACTGTCTCTACACCTTAAAGTACTCTTAGTTTACATAATTTGTGTCGAATTGCATTTCTTGAGGGTCTTTGATCATTAACCTCTGTAGCCATGAGGCAGTGTCAATTATTTTTATGTTGTAATCTATAAGTATAAATATTTAGGATTGATTGTTACAAGTGTATTCACTTGCATCAATTACTTGAATAGCCAATCCCTTAACCTGAGGTATAAACATTGATATAGATAATCTTTTGCTTGGGTCCAGTTTTCCATCAACCTTGACCTTGATGAAAGGCATTTGGGTGATACTTTTACAAATGTGCTATGCATTTCTTGTCGTTGCCCAAAAGCCTGGGCTTTCTTATCTCTTTGCCATCAAGTATAAATGTCTCTGAATCCCTAACTTCTTATATTGGTCATTCTTGGCATGCATTCTTGACATAGGCTTTTCGGCATATCTGACTCTCAGTATTGCAGTCAAAGTAAGAGGCGAATCTTCGAATGGGCGGTTGTAAGTGACACCACTCGACGCAGCGGGAGCTATCTCACGACATTAGAACTTCCAACTCAGACATCTCTCCTCTGGGCTGAAATAATCAAGCATCACTGTTTCCAAAAAGGACATTAGAGTTGCCCAAATTGATGGTTTACCCATATAGTGCCGATGGTTTCGGATATGGAAAGAAAAGCATTACTTTCAAACCATTAGATCTCAATAGCTTCCTGCCCATTTTCGCTCTATACTGAGCGCTTCTCTCTATATTGTTGTGTAAGATGCCTTGCAGATTCTCCTTCTATCTACAGGACTTCAATCGTGACTCAGAGCAGTTGCCAATAGGGAGGCAGAGAATCTTGAAGTAGTTCACTGTGTGCGCTGCGCTAGTTGGGTTCTCAACCAATAGAGTTCCAATCATCTCTGGTACTATAGAGCTCTAATACGACTCCTTAGCACCAAATGAGCAGGCTCACATGCAAATAGAGATGAAGTTTATCAATGTTAAGCAAGCAGTGAATATAAGACTATCTTTCACTATTGCTCTTTCAGACCCTGAGACCCTGCCCTTATACCGACAGTCTCAGCGCAAATGGCGTTGTTTCATTATGCTCTTTTGCCTCACAATGCACTAAGGGGGTCTTGAAATACGCTATTACTTATCTTCCAACAGCCCATAAAGTCACAAGTATTGTGGGTATTGCTAGAGATGCTCACATGATCTTTGGACCATAACAGGTCACTGGATCTGTATGGCAGCCTTGCGATATTGACGCTTGCAATGGTGATACAGTAAATGACAAAATTCCTATGCCTCAACCTTCTTCTCTTCATCTTTTGCTTGCCGTTGTGGCCCCAGTAGTAGTGCCTTGATGGCTGGTAGCTGCAACCGAGATTCTTAGACATGCCACAGCAGTTCATGTCACTAGGGTTAGGTAGCCTGATATAAGGCAGTCGCCCTAAATGGCAATGAGGCTTAATGTTCAGAATGCTGGAGTGGCATTGATATGAGGGGGTTAATTAAGTTTTGTTTAATTCAAAGTATCTGTTTTCACTGTAAATTATTTGAGTTAGTTGTAAACTTAATCATATTATAATAAACATCTATCATTAATTTTGTTATCTATTGATATATCAAAGATTCAATGTTACCTTTTGTCACCTTTTTCAATTCATTCAATGGCGTTTTATATAGGTTTAAATGTTTATTATTGATTTATATATAACATAGATTTAAGTACAAATAATCATTTAAGGTTTGAAGAGAAAAATTGAGATCTTTTGATATTTAAAACTTCAATTTATAGTTTGAGACCATCAAAGAAATAAATGTAATAAATATGATATTTTTAATTAATATAAATTATTAAACAATTAAAATAAAATGAAACAATAATACCTTAATTGTATTGATTATAAGGTTTAATATATTATAAAACAGACATAAATTTACTAATAAATTCAAGCTTAAAAAAGAATCGCTTATACTGATTCATAAATTTTGAAGAAATAAATATTATAGCATTTAAAATATTATTATTAAATATTACCCAAAATTTAAAACTCAATTTACTGTTGTTTTTGAGTGTTTTGAGAATAAATGTGGTCAAATTAATCTATATAATAAAGCTCGAAGAAAATTGGTAAGTTAAAGGCAAAAATGATAGACCATTAAAAATTTAAAATGTTATTCAATAAAATGTAAAGATAAGAAAAATAAACTATGTATTATTCAAAATCTTGTGTATAATGATTTAAAATCAAATAATTTTATCATATCACTGTTTAATACTAAAATTAAACCATCAATTTTAGTCGTGACGTAGACGTATCTGAGTGAGTTGACGTGGCAGACATGAAGTAGAAAACTCCGAAAAAACCATTCTCGCTATTACCTAGTCTTCTTCCAAAATCAAGATGTCACCACAGTTTGTAAATGGGGACAGAGCTTGTGAGACCAACTGAGTGACAGACTATGGAGAAGAATGCTTACCGGTCCCACCGCTGCTGGGAAACATTCAAAATCTTAATATTGCTAAATAATTATTTTAATTATTTATCATTCATTTTGTAATAAACCAGATTTATATTCTATTTAACAAAATTATTAATTGATAATTAGAACTTACTCTAATTTATAAAAACAATTAACAAGGCATTTTAATATATCATAGATTACTAAAATTCAATTATATGCATTAGATTACCTCCTTTAATATAATATTCAATTGTTATAACCTTTGAATGAAAAATGCTCGATCAAAATATTAGCATGTTTGCATGCAATAACATATGCAATTGATGTGATTAATAAGAATTTATTTCATTAATTTAGTATTATTATAAGATTATTCATTTTATATATTATTTACAATCCCATTGAAAGTAATTAATATTTAACTTTCGAATTTCTATAGATACAATATTAAGGATAAAATAAAATGGCATATTAAATTTCGATTGAAAAAGTGGGAATTACTGTAAATAATTAATAAATTATTTTTAAATATTATAGTTGCGACAAATATATCATAACTGTTAATAATAAATAAATTAGAGATAACAATATATATTTTCCTGTTTTATAAGATTAAGTTTTTCATAATTTTGCTAATAAAAATTAAAAAATAATAATAAACCGAAAAAATATACACTTGTTAACGACAATTATTAAAAGATAGTTAAGATTTTATTTGTTCTAGGTTTGCTTTTAAAATTAATATCATATGCTCTTTTATTGAAGAATAAATATATATAGATAAGTTTACTTTTGAAATAGCAGGTGAAATAGTCAAAACATATATAATTATATTTTAATTAAAATTTGCTATTTTTCAATAATATAGTAATAGGTTTATCATAAATTAATAGAATGATTCATTGATATATTTAATGAAATACCCATATTTTATTCGAAATCCAAGCTTTATGGATATTGACTTATACTAATTCTGTTCTTAGTACTATTTCTATGGTATATTTTCTGATCTTTGATCTTAATTTATTTTCCCAACTTTTAGAGCTCCGATATTCCCCCCCCCTATAAAATGGAGATTTATATAATCATCAAGTCTTGTGTTCAAGCTGTATATATAACTAAGGATCATATCACTTGAACCATTTTAAAACCAATAAAGAGAAAGATAAGATTAAATTCGATAATATATAATTAATATTACTTAAGTAATATTTGAACATTCGTTGAGGTAATGCCATTTTTTAAAAAAAATATACTATAAAAAGTTAATTTTAAGGAAAATGTGGAATAATTTTAATAATTAGAATTAAAAGATGATTATAATTTAAATGCAAGGTAAAATTAAAGACTTTTCAGTAAAATTTCTATATATAGTGAACTAAAAGTTGACAATTATAACAGTAATGTTATAGAAGCAAATGAATTTAGGAACATTTTACAAAATTGAATGATAAAGAATTCAGAGATAGTCACATGATAAAATGTACACTCTCAGCAGCCAGCTATAGGGAAGCGTCGTAAGCTCTTATAACAGAATGGAAAAATATGAAATATGTTAACTGCTTAGCACTAACTTTTAAATCATCATTCTGAAGTCTTTAACGAATGCTCTAAGTTACATTTTTTATACTTTATGCTTACTTTATATCTTTTATTCATACCCTTTATTATGATTCCTTACGTTCCTTGAAACTGTTTATATTATTTTTAATCATTGTATCTATTTACTAATTTTGATCTATAATATTTAATTATTCTTTAAAAGTTATTAAAAATTGGTTATATATTAAATCATCATAAACGATATTATTATAATTAGCATGTTTTTTTAGATTATTTATTAAATATTTTTATATTTTCCAACTTATGCATTTATTTATAATTTTGTGATGAGTGAATCGTTTAAGGGAAGGAAATTAAAAAAAAAACATCAAAATCTCATTAGAAATTTCTAATATATAATAATCAGTATAAACTACTACTAATATATGTATAATAAATAAGATCCATAAATTATTAAAGATAACATTTGGCTTTTAGAAGTATTTACCGACCCTACTTTTTTTTGAACTCCAGATTACATTCCTTCTTTCAGGTGAAGGTTAAAATATTTCTTGCAGCTTTTCTAACTTTAACTGATCGAAACTATTGAATTCGTACTTGGTACTTTTATCACAATTTATAAAGATTTAGGGATAATTCTATTTAGAATTTCGGGTTGTCTTTGAGTGCTTCCTGAAACAGTATTTGTGGAGGAAAATGAATCAACAAGGATTTATACAAAAATGTTCTGAACACAGTTAGATATAGGTTAATTAAAAATGAGTTTTCACAATCTACGTTAATACGGCTGAAGACATTGAAGGAGAAGAAAACTCAAGACCCCTCCAAGAAAAACTTTAAATGGCCTGGAAGTCAGTGATTGGACATGAAAGTTGTGCATGCAACATTTTACAATAGGCATGACTTTTAAAGTTTTTATTAAATTAATTAGTATTAATAATTTATTAAAGCATTTAATTAAGTCAAGCATTTATGTTTAATTATCTAATTTAACTAATACTCTTGTAAAAAATTCTTTGAAGATATTTTCTTGATCAAAAATTTTTATATGTGCTATTAATCTTCTTCTTAGCTCTTATCTTTTCTCTGTTAAGAAAATAAACTTTTACTTGCCTGAAAAATATTCTAGCATTATTGATTTTGCTGAATACACATCCCAAATTTAGTCCCCACTTTCAATATCTAGTTGCTTGTTGACATATTTATTGTTTATTTTTGGAAAACATTTTGATTTGTCCCCTTTTTTAATTACCACATTTGTAATTCCCTATGAATATTTTCAAATCATCTTCATTATCAATAAAGAAGTTATCTGGCTTGATGTCTCGATGAATAAATCCATTTTTATGTAATTATTAAATACTCTCCAACATACCAAGCATGCACAAATTTATCAAATTATAATCAATTCTTTAATCTAATAACTGTTTCAAAGTTAATTAGTAGGATCTTGTAATTATTACTAGATCATCATCATCAATTTTAACTCCTATGACTTAATTTTTAAATTCTAGGTTTTTGATTTTATAGTATTTCAATAGTTTAAATTACGAGACTAGACCATCGTATAGCTTCTTTTTATCAACAATATTTGTAAATTAATAATAGGTGTACTTTTTGTTCTGAGCCTAGAACATAATACCTACTTTGCCCTAATTATCGATAACCAATTTATGAAGGTACGATTCTTCAAGAATGTACTTAAACTGAGGGAAGTTTGATTCATAAAATAATTGCTTGTTATAATTTTAATTCTTATTCTCTTCTTGGTATTCTGAATTATTTTTTTATAGTATTTCCGTATTCTAAATATTTTTCTATTAAATTAAATTAACTTTCTAAGTTCATTTCTTGTTTTATTAAATTTTCTTTAAAATCTTAAAAGAAGTTAATATTTTATTATTTATTTTAATTGCTGATGCTGTCAGTGTATTGATCAAGCAGTTTTCCCTTAAAAACATCCTATTATTATAATTATTAAAAATTTAGACTTACTTTTGGTTTGACATTAATTTAAATTAATTCAGCCTCCGAATGACTTAAGTGATGCTGAATCAAAACGCTTCAATCTTTAGTAGGTTCAAAATCACATTATTAAATGTTACTATTGTAACTTTCGCTTTTGATTTTAAGTTTAACAAAGTTACCCTTTAACTTTTTGATTTTGTTTTAATGTTTTCTGAACTATGCCTAATCATAGACTTTGTTGCAGTGATCTGAAATAATTAGGTATTTAGGTTATTCAACAGTATCTTGGCTTTTCTTAAATTGTTGACACCATTTCTGGAATTTTTCTTAAGTGAATTTATATTCATCAACATCTCTTAGACTATTATTTTATAGTCTAATCTCTTATATTCTTTACTATTATTAACTTAACTTAACCATTAACGAAGTTTGTAAGATAAAGGAACCACAATTGAGATTAAAATAGTAGTATTTTAGATTGTTTTGTATTAATTTTATAATGTCTAATTTGACGATGAATTTTAATATTAAATTATTTTTATTATTGGTTATTCAACCGTCGCCACTTTTTAAAAGAGTGGCGACGGTTGTCGGAATTTAATAAATTATTAATTAATTTAATTTATACTTTTAATTAAATGTTAGTAAAACATGAACCTATCAAAGAATTACAAAATCATGCATTCCATATAGAAATTTTATATATAATTAGATATAGCTAAGTCTTTTAAGATTATGATAATTAATATAATCAATTATCATATCTGTATTTTTACGGCTTTTACTTAAAGATGCCTGAGTCTTTTAAAATTATTTAAATTAAATTAGATAATATTAAATCATTAAAGAATTAAACTAAGTCCTTTTAGAATGTAAAGCGCTTCATAATTCCTGAATGCAAATGTCTAAGCAGTAGATGCCACAATGTTTTAAGGAAGATTCAGCTCGAAGTAAGACTTGTACAGCTTTTTAAAATATCAAAGAAAGAATAATTAATAATTAAGTTAAAATAGAGGGTTACTGCCTCCCAAAATACAAAGCCACTACAATGGGATTCCTAAAAGATTTCCTTCAAGGGGCAAAATTTTAAATAAAATAAAAAGATATTAACAAGATAAATATGCCTCATTACCCTGAGCTTAAGATCTAAAATATTTTGAACGAGGTGAAATTTGATCCTAATATCATGCGACACTTGAATTATTAAAAAGACTAGTCATAGTTGCCTGAAAGAGAATTCTTCTTTAGCATAGTTGGCACCCTAGCTCTTAATTACCTTGAAAATTTGGTCAAAAGTCAAAATAAAATGAGGAATCAAACTGAGATTGATTATACTTAAAAACAAGCTATTTCCATTAGAGATGACTTTTTCAAAGAAATTTAATCAGAGCGATTCTTCTCAAGTAAGAATAAAATAGTTTTTAATTAAACTATAATTTAGTAAAGAGGCAAGGCCACGGCCTTGCTAAAAGTACAAATTAAGGCTAAAAGAAAGTAGATGATAAAAAAAAGAAGAATCCCAAAATAAAGATATTAAATAAAATGAAAGTAAAAAGTACTAATTTAATATTTGATAGGTTTTAATAAATTAATTTAATTATAATAAATTGAATAAATAATCATTACTAATTATAAATCAAAAAGTCTTCTATTTTATTAAAGTGTCTATCTATTATTTTTCTGATAAAGTCTCTGTTAATAGAATATATGGAGTCAAGAATTATATCACGATGTTTATTATTAGAAAAGTAAAAGACTAAAGCTCGTATCTTTTAATTGTAAAACTTTTTAATTTAAGCAAAGACCTCCTCAATGCAATGGAATTATGATGAGTTGGGTGCGTAAAATTTACGAGCCGTAATTATTAACTTATTTCTACACCAACTTTGATCTGTGAACCCTAAGGTTGCCCATAAATAATATTAATTTTTGATTAATGATATTATCATGAAGTTGAGATAAACATTCTTAAAATTTATGTATATTTATTGATCTATTTGAAAGAAAATATTCTTCGATACCTCTTTAGAAGCTTATAAAAAGTACAAATGCAACTGATTTAATTTTAATTCCTTATTATTACAATTCAATATTTTGATATTTATTAGTCTAAGCTTTATTTTTAAGTAAATATGGTTAGAATGTTGTCTGGTCAACTTAAACAATCTTGATTGATTTAGTACTTTGATTCTCTAATTATTAAAATTATTTTATTCTCTCCATTATAATTTTTTTTAATTTCTGCTATGTTCAGTGATAAACCTTTTTAATACTTATCAATACTTTATCCCTTGTGATTTATAAATTCTTAACAATGTACGAGGGCTTATTTTAGTTTTTGGAACTTTAGATTAAACAGTTGGGTTCTTAGTAGTATATTTTTATCTTGAAACTCATAAAGTTAAGATTTAGATGTGAGAAATTATATCTATTCCTCACTTAATTTCTCGATTATTATAAGAGAAGTAGACAAGCACTTATAGAGATAGCATCAAGGTATTAAATTGTAATTATAAGACTTTTTGAATATCTTGTTTGTTGACTTGTTTTAGAGATCTCATTTTTAGATGAGAATTAACTATTATAATTTTTGAGAATTAATTATTCTAATAAGCATGGTTAATGTGAAAAATTTTCTCAAACAACTGAATGAGTAGTAACTCAATATGTGTTTTTAAAATTTTCTATTTTTTGCTCCCATCATTTGCATTCAAAATAATGAAGTCTTATATTTTGTCTTCCTCGTTGCTCAACATATATTGGTAATATTTAATACTCATTTATCATTTTATTAGCAATAAATATTAGATTTTTATTGTCTAACATTTTTTTCTTCATTTCGACTATCAATTTGTTCATTTAATTTAATTTCAATTCTTAAAATCTAATTTAAGATCATAATTTTTCCTTTTATTCCAATCGACTTTACACGCTAAAGTAAGGTGATATTTTATTTTTAGATAAATAATTTTTAAAGAGTTTATAGTTTATTATTGAGAATATATTTCATATCATATTTATGTTTACCGATTAACTTATTTTCAGAAAATCTGACTTAAAAAATAATATCATCACAATAACAAAAAATATCTGATAGGTATGACATTCTAGTGGTGACAAATATTAATACATTTATTTAATTTATAATTAACAATTAATAAATTGACTATGTTTTATTAAACAGAAGCCACGCTATTTATTATCTTACTATTACTAAAACCCCAATGCTGTTATTTACAATTTTTTGTAGACGATAATAATTAATCAAAATGCAATTACTTGAAACTTATAATCATATAACTCACTTCACAAATTGTCTAATCTCTCTCTCAAAGTCTTTAGATGATCTTGCCCCTCCCGGTCGAGGTCCTTGATCTCTGCGCATTCTCCATCCTTTGGTCTGAATTTCGATGCTTCCTTCATCAACACATCCACGGTGTCCTTGGAGATGGCGGCCTTGAATCTCTGCAAGAACTTAATGGGGAGGTGGGGTGAGCTCTGCATGAGCATGGCCAGGTCCTTAGTGAATCTCTTTAGCACGTTTTCTTATCTCTTCTTCATGAGCTCTCCCACCTGCATCTTGACATCGTTTTAGGAATACTTGACGCCCTGCTTGGTTAGGTCTCTCTCCACAGTCTTCTGGAACTCCTGCTCATACCACCACTTGCGCGCAGACTTTGCCTACAAGCTGGCCCAGGTGAGAGCTAATCCTGCTTCTTTGTGGTATTCCTCGTCGATTCCTCTGAGGTAATCCTTGGTAAATGGCAGCACCTTCTCTTTGTCAAGTCCAGCTTTCAGCTCAAGTATCTTAGTCGCTATACCCAGGTCACTCCTCATTGCTTTTTCTAGCTTATCGTACTCCTTGTTCTCCAACTTCTTAAGTGCTATCTCTTTCTTCTAGTCAAACTTGGTATACGAGCACGTTGTGTTTGCTTTGATTTGGCAGCTTTGATTAACTCACTGCGATCTGGAGTAGCATATGGACCAGCAGCGTTCTCACTTCTGGGGTTTTTCTTAAGAGTGAGCTGAGGTTCAATCTTTGTTGCTCTGTATAGAGATGAGCCTTGACTGAGTTTCTTGCGGTCTGCCTTTCTCACCTTGCGATTGCTCTTCTTAGGTCGCTGCTTTCCTGAGCCAGCTCTCAAGTACAGGCCACTCAATGTGAGTTCCCACTCTCTCTTGAAATTTTCCATCATGCCACGAGGAGGATTGTCAATGACCAGCTCAACTATTTGCAATTGCTCAATGCCTTGAAGCCATGCGGTAACCAGCTTCTTGTCTCTTTTCAGGTTGATGGGTCCTTTCTCAGCAGAGTCCATGATATACCATTAGGTGTTAATTAGTACGAAAGCCCCACAGTGCAGCTCACTCTAGTAGAACTTATTGGTGTCGATGTCGAAGGTGTCCCTGGTCTTGAGCTGGAAGAGCGCCCTCTTCTTGCCTCTAAGTTGGACACTAATGAAGTCGTTCAGTGATGAGATACCTTCCGCTCCAGTTATGGCGAGATCAACTCCAGACAAGACATGA
>ARYC01004581.1:0-11588 GCA_000711775.1 Oxytricha trifallax | reverse complement strand
CAAAAATTCCCAAACTACATGATAAATTTTATTAGTGTTTTATTGATGAGGGGGGATTGTTTGGTACTGGATTCACTTTAGTTGGGAAGTATTATTTTTATACTAGTTATCTAAATATGAAAGTTTAATACGGTCTATTCTATGATCAACTTAAAATAATCTCCTGATTATGTATATGGTAAAGCATTTTTTTATAAAAATAAGCTTGATTGATATTTTTTTCTTTTATTCATTTTCTCATATGTTATCATAATTAATGATTGTTTTTATGGAAATTAATGATTGAATCATTTAGAAATATGGCATTTATGCTCAACATTTAAAAAAAATTTTCAATGTACATTACTTTCAAATTCATTTCAAACAATACTTTCATTTCTTTTAGATTGAGTTCTTAATTAAAATATTTTTATCCAAAGACAAAAAAAAGTAATTAAAGTAAAATTTTTTAAAAAAATATTCTTAAAATGAGTGGTTTTAAGAATATTTATTTCGTTAATTACAATAATATAATATCTTAATTCTAAAAGTGTTTTAAATGGATTTAATTATCGAAATATAGAAATTGAATTTCTATAAATTCTTAGACACCTATTATTTTTGAGTATCTTTATCGGAGAACCTCTAACAAAATGAAGACAGTTTTGATAAAACTGTAAAATTTCAGACATAGATTTCTATATTTTTACCAATCCAATTCCATTATATTAGCACTAAATATGTATCGATTTTATAACAACTGTTTCTAAATCCTATTAACTTTAATGAATCAGTGATGAGACAACCAAAGAGATTGTAGAGATCTGATGATTTCAATAATATTAAAAGGGCTTGACCCTTATATGCTTTAAAGCTTATTGATCGGGGGTCCCCAGAGACCTCAATGTGATCAAATTATTATTAATATTATTAACTTTAATTGTTATATCAATGTAATAGTACCAAAACTTAATAGATCCAGGTTATTATATAATGAAGTTTTAATGGAAAAGTTTAATTTTAGTTAAATGCCTAATGGTACTATTTACTAAAATACTAAAAAGTATATCAGATCAAAAGAATTTCGAAAAATGTAAAATGGAGCCTCTAGGAATTATAAGAAGAGTTTTCATAAAATTTAAGAAGTTAAATTAAATAACTAAGTAAAAAAATGCGATTTCATTTAAATTTGTTTGCATGACACATTCAAAACTCCAAAACCCCTTAATGAGGTTTATAAGTGCTTTAATTTGTAGGGAAATTGTTAGGGGTTGGGGTAATTAATTAAGTGTGAGACTTAAACAGCAAGCTTTTGGGGTCTATTTATGATGAAGAGTATATTGATTTAGTGTTCAAACTGCGATATGGATGAGATATATGCAGTGAATAAATCAAACCTGTACTGAACTATAAGTCTATTGCTCTACTCTTAAAGCGAACAAATGTAAACTATTCGCTCTCACTGCCTTATAGCCTGTATAACTAAAGCAATAATAGCTGAATTCTAAGCCTTAGAGGAAGTCGAAGTTTCAATAGAAGCATATGATTATCTTATTATTGATAAAATAATAACATTAGGAAAAACAAATTATGAAATACAAAGTACTGGTCATTAATTTTATATTCATAAATTATATTACTCGAATAAAAACAAAAATGTGAAATTAATTAGCGCAAACAGTGTGAATACTTTAGTTATTAGTGTAGTATTATTTAAAATGCTGATTAATTTACTTTTTAATTATTTTTTCTCCAAATCAGTTACTATTCAGCCAAGAAGAAAAAAGTTTGGCTTTATTCTGAATTAATATGATTAGACTAAATATTTTCTCATAATTTAGAACAACAGAGGTTTTTAATATTCCTTCGCATTCACTTTCTATATTTTGTAGATTATCACAAAAAATTTTCTCAATAATGTTTAAATTAGATGGAAAGAGCTATTAATATTTGATTAAATGACTTTTTGTTTTAAAATTATATTTACTGATCTTGGAAGCGTTTAACAAAGGGAAACCTTTAGTATCTGCTTATAAAATTACATATTCAACCATTTTAATCTTAAATTAAGAGATAATAAATATATTACGTTAAATTTATTTCTTAAATATTTCTTTAATTTCAAAAATTCATGATCGATAATGAAAAAACCTTAAAGTACTGGGCTCACTTCTCTTTAGACCAACGAGCTCCTATGTTTCATCGCCTATACCCTGAGTTGAAGATCTCTGCTTAATCTATAGCCAACATTTATTAACGAAATGTTATCTCTTACAAAGGTGTGAATCGTATCAAGAGAGTGATTGATTTCACTCTGCCATTTTATAACTATAACTTAAATTATATTTTTAATTAAATTCAGAGAGCCTGATAGAATATGTTAAGTTTATTCATGCTGACGAGGCTGTGTTTACCTTCAGCACTTTCATCTAGAAGTCTTGGTATAAGAGGGATAGTAATATAGAGGTATATGACTTGAAGGTTAAGGTATAAACAATGGCAGTTCTTGGAGGAATTAGCGAGGATGCTGGTTTAGAAACTTATGTTATTCATCCTCGCTCTATTAAGACATAGCAGTCTATCAAGTTCTTAGATCAGCTGAGTGAGAAGTACCCTGAATAAGAGATTATACTGTTTGTTGATAATTTTTCTGTTCTTAAGACAAAAGATACAAGGAAGAGTTATGAGCAACTTAGAATAACGCCAGTGTTCAACGTATCTTACAGTCCATAGTTTAATTGAATTGAGTTCTACTGGGGTATATTAAAGGTCATTACAAGAGGCTGCTTCTATACCACTTGATGCATGATCTACCTATCGATATAGTCGATTTTATTAAAATCTCAGCGAAGAGAGTTGATATTAGTTGGTTTAAAAGTGTGTAAAGAATGGAGAGTGAATGTATATAAATGATTTTGTAGTTAAGTTAATGAATATTTAAGTCACATTTAAAATTCTTTCGCGGGAGCTGGCTTCTCTTTCTTTTCTTCTACTTCTTTCTTCCCTCCTCCTAGGTTTTTTCTGTTGCTGCCAGCTCCTGCATCTATGTTCATTGATTCTGGCGGCTAAATATTTGAATAAAGTCTCTTGCTAACTTCATACTTTGTCTGCGACTTTCGCTCTATGTGAAGCTTGCTCTATTCCTTCATCAAGAAGATGCCAGTACCAGATTTTTCTAAAGAGTTAAGCTACAAATCTTACTTGAAATATAAGGGTGCTTCTGCAGTTCTGATAGCCAGCTCACTTATCATGATCCTTGTTTGTCTTTATCTTCTGAAGAGATGCTGTACCTTTTCTTATGAGATTCTTGAATAATTTCTTTCAAGTAATCACCTTTGATTGTTGCAAGTATGCCAAAGAAATAGTTTCTTTCAGGTAGTTTATTTGACAACTGCTCTTAGTAGGCAGGTACTGCGAAACCTCTGGGTGATTCATAGCATCATCGTATAAGTTAGTCACTGAGATTTCTGGATAGTTTGGAATCTCTGCAAACTTTACTTCTTTAGTTTTCATCATAATTTATAATACGAAAACTTTGATTTATTAATTATTTCATTAACTTTAATATTAATGCTTATAAGTCTAATCAAAAATGGAAATCTCTGTAAAATCATCTTTTCTTCTTCTTCATCGTCATCGTAAATATCAAGTCCTTAGTCCTTTCTTCCTGTCGTCTTACGCAGTACCTGTCTTATGACAACTGTGTTCTTACCAGGTTGGACCACTAAAAAATAAAGATTAAAGATATACTTATTGTAACTTACATTTTAAGTAAGTGCTCTAACTTCACCTGCGTCTAATCTATAAGAATACTTTTTAATATATTAAGTTTTTTATTAAATTATTTATTTCTTATTATAAATCATTAATGCTTTCTTCTCTTCGCAGAGTATGGCTCTTAGAAATGAAATTTTAGTACCTTCCATTGTTTGCAGGAACAAACCAACTACATAGTCAAGATTAGTTACTTTGAGTTCATTACCTTGCTGCACCAGGTAGCGATGAAATCCTCCTTGCTTCTAAATCTTTGAATCAATTCTTGTGCTTGCACTCTTTTCATTGCATCATTCATTGACTCTATCTTGTTTACAGATCTAAGAAATGTTATTCAAATTTAAGTTTATTGATTTCAATTATATACCTCTGTAAAACTTACTATTTAATATGGGCATCCTATAGGAGGTCAACCTCTAAGTAGGATATGGAGAAGGTTTTGAGAACTGGTTTCAAACTTGAGAGATTGTTATCAATTTCTACTGTTATAGTTCCATATTTTTAAATTTAAATTAGTACGTACTTAATTAGGAGCAGCTCATAAAATACTAGTACTTAATTAGGAGCTTTAATTAATGTTAGTACTTAATAAAGAGCACCCTAATTTTAATCATAAAATCACAAAATCCCTCCTAAAGCAGTACGTACTAGGTGCACCTTCTAAATAAGTACGTGCAGTAATTAACTTATTATTTATAGAAATAATGGTTACTTTCTCACCCATATTTAGAGCTGGTTCGTCTCTTAGTGTTCATTTTTTTCGCCAATACTCTAAAAACCTCCCTTAAAAATTATAAATTTGGAAAACTCTCTTATGAGCTCTGAGTTATAGAGGTAGTTTTATAATTTTAAATTTAAATATGAGCGCTAACATTTTAAGAAAAACAGCAGCAATTCCATCAAACTAAATGAGACTTATCTTTGGCAACAATTAAAAGTGTGATAGCTGTGAGATGAACTCTCATAAGGAACCACCAGAGCTATCATTTGAGGTCTCTGTTATTAAAATAGAAATTAATAATAGTAAATTAATTGCAAACAAGTGTGTGGGAGACAGAGAGGAGGAGAAAGGCAATAATGAAATTCCTATACAAACTGAAGAGGTTGAAGTCTATTTTTGTTAGTTATGTGTGAGAGATTTTGCTCATAAATCAAGCTTGTACAGACATATGAAGGAGCATAGAGAAGTCAAGCCCACTGTATTCTTAAAGCATGATTAAATAGATGGAAAGTATGACTGCTTTGAGTGCCATAAGCAATACTCTCATACAAGAGACTTGAAGAAGTATCTATTAAAAGCTCACAAGAAAGATATAAAAGTTGAGAATCACGAAGTTGAGCTGAAGCTTCTAAACAAAAGAAAAGCGAGGGAATATTCTAAGGTCGTAGTACCTGAATAAGCTAAAGAGTTAGAGTACGTTAAAGAAGGCACGCAATCAACTGCCCTCTGAAATAACAAAAATTATGATCAAGATTCAATACAAGAAATACCGGTTCTTGCTTAAATTGACCTAGATACTTCTCTTTAAAGCTACCTTATATTAGAAGACTCCTTTGATAAGAAAGTTATCAACTATCATCAATACGAATACAAGGTGTATCCCTTCAACTATCTCTTAAGTTATGATATATACTAGATGGAGTTTACAAATGAGTATCAAGTACTCACTCAAGAAAGTTCAAAGAGTGTAGCTACTTAATCAAGTTAGATGGTGTTCTCCTTGCCAAGGATCATGTTGCTTTCAGACTCCCACTCTATGAAATGATCCTAAGAGATTTCATTACAGATCAAAGGAATCATAAGTCGCTTGGATAAATAGCAACTCAGACCATACAAGGTATAAAAGATCTTCACAAGTTAGGGTTTTTTCACAGAGATTTGAAGCAGAAAATATAATGATAAACTTTTCACTAGTAAGAGTAGCAATAATCGCTTTCAACATAGCCTCAAGAGTGGAAGTATAAAGGATTGGAACTGTAATGGGAACTCAAGGGTACTATTCAGAGAGAGAAGACTGGAGAGATGGTGACTTTTAGTGGATGTGTGGGCTTTAGCAGCAATAATAATAGATTGCGATATGCCTCGCAACGATTACTACTCAACAAGGTGCGAGAAAGATGCTAAGCAAAGAATAAGTTAGTTTATAGAGAAAACCAGATTCTCACAATCAATGAAATAAATGGCAGACTCGATCATAATAAAACCTAACTCAAGATCAGACATATCAATAGATTAGATAGATCTGTGGTTAAGTAAGATAAACTTCAGACCTCTATCGCATGATCCAAAAGTGCATTTTGAGTTATTAAATTAAATACATTTGCTATAAATTTCACATTAAAACCTATTACTAACCCCAACCCCTAACAAATTCTTTACAAATCAAAGCACTTATAAACCTCATTAAGGGGTTTTGGGGTTTTGTTTACTGATAACATTTACCAGATGTAGTGATGATAAATATAAAATGATAAAAATATCCACCAAGATGAAATTAATCAAAAAGGGACCCTAATCTTCAATAATACCTTATCAATTAAACACATATAAATTATTAAGGAGTTTTGGGGTATTGATTATTATAATATTCATAAGTTGAGACGTCATGACGTCACCTGGGTCGTCCGGATTGTGGCTGGGACGTCCTGACGACCTTGGGACGTACTAAAGAGCCTGGGACGTCCTGAAGTAAACACCATTAAATTTATTTAAATATTAGAAAAATAAAAAACAAAATTAATAATAAAGATAAACACAATTTTGAAATAAAAAATTACAATATTTTAGTTTCATCTATTAATATTGATAATTATATTTATTAGATAGTTTGTTAAAATAAAAAAATTATTAAAATACTCAAGATAAAAGGTAATTTTTGAAAAAATTAGAATATTACAAAATAATTATAATTATAACAATTATTTTAAAGAATATTTAATTTTAGCTCTACATACCTGTGATAGCTGCAATTGAAATAAATTATTTTTTTATTATCATATTTTATCCACGAAGATTTCTCATTGCTCAATTTTGCAATAATTTTCAATAGATTTGCTTGAATCAAGCAGCATCTTTTGGATCCTCAAGTGGAAATTTAAAGCAATTTCAAATAAACTGCAACAACATTTTAAAATGCATATCTGCCAATAAGGAATATTAAATGATAACATTATTAAAATGCTTAAAATTGCTTTTTATGCTTGTATCTTTGCGCATATTAAAGATAAATCGATTCTTATTCGATATTTGAGACTAGCGAGGTCTTAATAATAATTATTGATATTTTTGAGTATATTAGGAAGTTTAAATTGGATTCTGTATTTTCGCGAAAAAGATATCGGCCCAAGACAAATTTAGGGAAAGGAAAAAAATGGACAAAATTACCCTTCTGTAACTTTTTTTAATGTATATAAATTTAAAGCCTGAAAATGTTATGATAAATCTCTCACTTTTGAGGGAGCTCTTATTTTTTTGAATTGTAAATTTAGACATGAAATAGAAACTACAAAAAGTATATCCTACAAATCTTATTGCATATAAACCTCATAATGGGTTTTGATTTTTTGAAAATAAAATTATATTGTTATTTTTAATTATATTTTTTATTGCATTTATACTTTTATTTATAAATTATTATCTTAAAAATCATGTATAATGTAACTATTGATAAATGGATTGTTGTTTACATTTTATCACCTTCTCCCAATTGCTCAAATATTTTAATTTTTCCTAATTTATTATTAAATTTGGAAATAAAATCCTTAACTTGAAAACCTTAATTGTCTCATAAAACCTATTCTAAAATAAAATTAAACTTATTTTAGGACTCGTCATAGTCTTTCTTAATTTTATCTTGTTGTGCAGAATTTATAATTGAGAATAGTTTTCCAAATATTCAAAATAAATAAGAATTTTGAAATACTTTCTATTTTTACTCAGAAAACTAAATGTTACTACTAATAATTATCGTTATAGACAATTTTTTTATTTTATAAAAAATATTCTTTTTGATATTCTTATTTCTTAACCTAAAATTTTAATTTTCTCAATTTACTCTTAGAAAATAATTTAATTATTAAAATTTTATTATAAATATCTTTAAATTACAACTAATCTAGCTAAGATTAACCATAAAAGTTTAATTTATTCTAGAATGGTTTTTTTAAATGAGCAAATTTAGGCTTTCATTAAAAGGATTTGTCTACCAAACTTCATGATAAAAATTATTATTTATAGAGACTTTTAGGGGCCAATTATTAACAACACTTTAATATAATTATAAATGAACATAGTTTAAATTAATATTATTACCATTTAATGACATAATTGAAATTAATGAATTTGGGGAAATAGAAGACTTTATTTAAAAATACAAGCAAAAATGAGCTACTTTTTTTCTAAATTACATTTAAATTATTCGATATAGATCTGTAAATACTTGCCACAAGGTTATAGCACGTACAATAACGCATATTTTAACTTCTTCACTATTACCCTTTCATTTTGTCGTTGAAAATCGATCATAGCACTTTCTTGAAGTTCCGGCTCTATATTCATTCATTTATTAATTAATTAATTAATTGACTTTTTATAACAATTAGTTCCATAAAGCAAAGATTTGTATAATTTTCTTGAAGCAAAAATTTGGGGGAGGTAGTTTCCTCTACCAAAGAAGCTTCCCCCCCACAGAAATTTCCTGACCTAGATTATTATATTTATTATTTATCAATAATAACATTAGAAACATGTAGATCCTAAGTTCAATTACCATCCCCATTTATAATTTTTTCCTATTATGTAATTTTCAAGGTTTATATTTATTCGTTGTTTAATAATAAATACAATACTAAACTAGTTGTTTTTTATAATAACTAGTATGCTTTTCATTAAATTGTAATTTTTATAAAAATAGATATATGATTTGATGCTTGATTACAAATAAATAAATCATTGTTGATGTTATAGATTTTCATAGATTTATAAATATTAATTATTTTTATGCATGAGTTGGAAACTTCGGAAGGGGGTAGAAAACTAGCTTTTTGTTACAGTAAACTTTCACCCAAAATTTAATCCAATCCTAATTAATTTCTGGGGTAGTCAATACCACTAGCATGAGTAACCAATATTGCTTCAAAAATTTTGGCATCTTGATTAAATTATGGTAATGAATTATATTTACTCCACTTTCAAGAATAGCAAGAATTTATAGAATTATTCAGTTCAAGTAAAAATTGTTTTAATAAACCCTATAATTAATTTGCTTGAATTTTTTATATCAAAGTTTGAATGTGTTCAGAATTAAAGGGATGTCCTAAGCATAATATGTTGGCTAGTGCGTGGCAAGTACACCAATCAATTCTCTTTTAGATAAAGTGATTTAATGGAATTTCAGGCTTAGACAAATGTCCTAGGATCAATACTAAGCAACCAACTTTTTTAACAACACTTAAAGGCATTTATTAGGCTTCTTTCACATGCCATTTTTTGTGTGTGTTATAGTTGATGTTTTTTAGGAAGATGATACTACCTCTAGTGACTATGAAAATTCCCTCTAAAATAAGTTCTGATTCCTCATTTATACTAAAATTTCCTTGGCATATCCTAATTGTATTATTAGACTTTCAAATGATACATTTACAACTTAATATTAAACAATCTAAGAATTCTTGAATGGCCACATTGCTGATCCTCGTTAGTAACTCTTACAATTCAGTTCCTATCTTTTCTCTACCGACTTGTTTTGTATCTAATTGTACAACTACAAAGCTTAAGTATAACTCTGAGTTATATTTAACCATTTAACAGTATAGGATTTGTAATTATTAGTACACTTTGTAGTATTAGATTTTAATCGGCGGTAGGAAATCTATACATTCAAACTGGAATGATCCTTTATCGCAAAATGCAGTGAGGACTTTTAGAATCACAATAAACATCTTTATATTTTAACAAAAGATTTTCATGCGTAACATCTCTTGCCAGAGAGGGTATTTCATTTATATTCTTGAGTCATAATAAGAATTTCAAAGATGAATTTACGATATTTATTCTTAATAATGCTTGACAAAAAATGAGATATTTGTTATTATCCAGAAAAACAATTCCCGTTTTGTGATTAATGTCGTCTACTTTCTATAAAAAAATTGTGATAAACATATTGAGTAAACTTCCCTTCAAACTTTAAGTAAAATTCAAATAAAGATGATATTTTAGAACTACTCGTTCCATTAATAGCTGCTTATACTATTATATATTAAAGTTGAAATATATATTAAAGTTGAAATATATATTAAGCATTATTATTTACTAATAACATTTATTGCTTGATAAATAAAAATTATTTCTAAGATATTAAAAAATTTAAAATATAAGAATGCATTAGTAGTAAGAAGTAAATAACTAAAATAAGGATTTAATAATAATCAAAATTAAGGTTTATTATTTAACTTTTTGAGCAATGGAGTATTAAGTTAAGCATGAAAATCATGTCGAACATTTTTCCTTCTTGTTCAAGGAGCGATCTCTGGTGTTGCTTCGATGAGTTTAAGAGATTTGATATTGAGGTAAGTTCCACTCCATTACTACTATTTATAAGTGACCACAGACTGAAGAGCCAGATCATGACCAGGCATGAATATGTAGTGATCCAAGCAAGAGGCTAAAAAACTTCACATGTGACAACCGTTAGCGGGTGGTGAAAGTCGTACAAGGCTCCTCCAGTTGCATAGCGAGGTGGACACTTCCTCACTGTATGGTCACTAATTAAGAATGCATTATAAGGTATGTTAATTTATTTATAACTTTTAACATATCATTTAAAATTATACTTTATAAAAAAACATATTGAAAAAATAAAAATAAAAATTCCATCAACTAATTATAAGTAATATTACTATTATTTTACTACCACTCCCCAATCCAGCCTCCTTCTCCTGCTCACCTCATTAGCTTTTCACATAATTCATTGCTTCTAGGCAGGCCTTTACACTCTATTATTCACATGCATCAATCAAACACAGCTTAGTGCTTTCCTAATGTTGGATCACTCTAACGTAATAATCGCGTTATTAGTATAATTATATGCGGGCTCTGTAGAGCCCGCATTTCTTAGAATTTTTTTATTTTATAATATTACTATATATTAATAGTGTATTTAAATGTATTTTTGGTTTTTACTCTAACGAATAATTTCTCCGCCTTATACTTTATTTTTAAAATTTATTATTTGCGGGCTTTCTTGTAGAGCCCGCATTTCTTAGAATTCTTTTTTAATTTTATAATATTACTATTATATAATAGTGTGCAAAATATATTTTTGTGTTTTTACATATTAGGGTATTTTTAGTTTTTGCACTAGTGGTAAAACTGCATTTCAAAAATATACGAAATTTATTTTTTATTTTTTTCAATATTTTCTATTCTGCTTTTGTCACATCACTATCTGCTCCAGTCACCGTCCATTCCTGAGTTGTATCTTTGGTTTCCTGCTTATCGACTTTTCCCGTTTTTTACGAGGTGTCCCTCGCAATTCGATTGATGTTCAGCAAGGCCTTTGAACAAATTTATTTTGTTTTAACTAAATCTCAGCTGGCAGTGATGGGAAATGAGTGAAAATTGTTTCTGCGTGATTCTCGTCATTGGAAATACTATATCTAATTATGTTGCATGCCCAACTAAAACAATAAAGACTATTGCGTGAAAGAATGTGCATACTCAACCACTTATTTTGTTTCACTCGAGAGGGAAAGGTTCCTGCGCACAAGAAATGTTTATTTTTGCAATATCTCCACAACGACTCATACGATCCACGTAATCATTCAATTTTCGTAAA
>ARYC01004579.1:0-16641 GCA_000711775.1 Oxytricha trifallax | reverse complement strand
CCATTCATATGATTGCGAGAAAGTCCTAGAATGAAGTTATTTAAGTTACATACAGGATAATTTCGAGTCTTCTTGGTACAATTACACTGGTTCTCCCTTCTTTAACGAGCTTCTGTTTACAGACTAATGTTTACTCCTCATCGATTCATCCATTAACCAAACAGAATCAAGGATTACCAGTACAGGGACAAGCATGCATTCAATCCCAATGTAAACTTCTGCAGCAAAGTGCTCAATTGCCAACACTAGACTCCTTACCTCGACTAACTCATGCAGCTAGTGAACTTCTTGAGCGATGGCCTGGTTTATATCGAAAGGAGATCATTCTGTATGCTACTATGTGCACTCTTCAAAGCAGCCCCCTAGGCCTATTGTGAACCCCCTCTTCTTGAACCCCATGAAGTTTCCTCTCTTGCATGCTCTCGACTGGCTTGTCTTAGATGAGTTCTCTAGAACATATGTATTCAAAAGGCTCGGTACAATAGATTACAATAAGGCAAGTTTCTATGAGCTTGGCAGCTTCGGCCAATAGTTTTCTGATAACGAAAAGCTTTTCTCTGATTATCTAGACGACAGGAACTCTATCATTGTAGAGCTGATCTTCCATCAACGTGGTCGAGACATTCCTCAGTCAATATTCGGGGTCATCCGTAAGAATGCTGATAAGTCATTGACGATCAAATCTTCGTACAGTAAAAAGACTGTGTTGATCCCCAAAAGTATCGATTCGAAGAATAATGAATTAAGCTTGCCAGGTGTTTATACATGATTTTACTGAAGACCTCGCGTTCTCTACAGGTATGAAGCAGGTATTCGAAGTGCGATTCTATGGGTGCAAGCTAAGATATGAAATGGAGAAGACTATTCTATTCTAATACGACGATTTCCAATACAGTGCTCGTTAATTCTTCGTGCGTTTCTTTTCTATGTAACATTTCCATGTGTCTAACTTAATTTATAGGTACTCATCAACTAATCTTCATCAGGCGTACATTGATTTGCATAGAGGAATTGGATATCTTCAGAATCAAGTGATAAGACTCACCTATGAAAAAGCCTCGAAATGTGAGACATGGAAGGAAGTTCCGAATGACTTAGTCATTTACTACAAGACCCCACTTTCGACCTACAAGAATTTCGACTACATTATTGAATTCTTTGATAGATTTGCCAATAAATCTATTTAAGAACGCTTTGATATCTTAAGTAAGAATTTAATGCTAGCTAAATATTTTAGGGTAAATGCTCATAGGCTAAATAAATAATGGTGTGTTTGTAGCTTAGAAGGGATATCCTAACAGGCTTCTAAGCATTATTAACACAATCTATCAGTTTAATACACTCGTCACCTTGGTCAAAAACCCTCCCAACAATTCAGACCTTCGCACAAACTTAAGGAAAGATCTTTTATTTGTGCAAAATTTACTCGAAAGTCTTCATGAAACTTTTATGGAACTTATCCATAAATCTTACCCAGAGTATTTCAAGATTTATGAATCAACGTAAGCATATTTTAGATTAAAAGTTCTATAGTTATCTCTAATTGAAGGAGAATGAATTCGGCCCTCTCATAAAGGCACTCAACTGGTCGATCCCTGATGATCTAAAGATTGTAATGGGTCTTATTCAAAGCCTCGCTGATTAAGCATAGAGAAATCCTCCTTGGCCAGATAATTATCTTTCAAAACAATAGAGATATGATGACGAAATTTTTCTTGCCCTAAAAGACGAAGTAAAGAGACTTCCAATCAAAAATCTAGATGGACTGTCTGCCAGAGAATAAGCTCTGCTTGAGAACTTTAACGGGCCATGGCTTCTATGTTCTATCCCTACTTAGAAGGCTTTCAAGAACAAGTTGGCGGTTCTATTGGTTAGCGGTTTTGAATCAACTAGCCAGTGACCAAAAAGATGACACTACTTCAGTGAATGGATGTTAAATTCTAACATTCCTTTATAGGAAAAGTGATTGTTAAACCCCCATCATTCTACATCAGAAAAGTTAACTAGCTTTCAAATGATCATGACAACGCTGTAATGTTTGAAGGACTTACACTCAACAGAATGATATAGATTAGTGATTCTGACTAAGATGTAGAAATGGAAGACGAAGACTTGATGCAGAGCTAAAGACTTTCACAAACTCCCTCAAGGATTTCTAATTATGGACAGCCAAGCCAAGCAAATCCTTATCAGCAGTCCCATTCTATAAGATAGTCGCAAGCATTTGACAATGTACATGAGCAACATAGATAACAGTACCAGGACAAGATGCAAATCCAGCAAGTTCTCTCATCAGTGAACTAATTCTAGCAGAGAAATCCTACTGAAATTTATGGAACTACACTTATCGGAACATTTCCAAATTACCCCAATCAACAGTAATTCTATGAAGGAGTTCACCAAAACTACTCGTAAAACTATCACCAGCAAAGGGATTAGTAGTAGTCTAGAGTGTCAACTAACATGCATCAGATGCAGCAGTAGCTTCCTTCAGGGTACAACTTAAACAGAAAGGAAATGTTTGGAAGCAATAAAAACTATGGCATGAATGATTTCTAGGGTCAGAGAAATTACCAGCAAGATGAAGGCTTCAAGTAAACTCAGAGCAGAGAAACGATTGGTAATGACATGTACAAGCATTACGCTGAAGATTTTACCGGCAGATAGGAATAGAGACAAAGGTAAAGGTAGCTCTTACAACATAAAAAACTGCCAAAACTACTTGATTTTCCTTCTTAAAATCAAAGCAAAGAGGTCCTATCCTTAAACAGAGGGTAAGCTAACGCAAATGCTTCGAATTCAAGACTGGATTGCAATCAAACGGGTTCCAATTCAAGGTAGAGGCCATCAAGTGTTAAATAATTCGATACTGATGAAGATAAAACTTAGGTCATACTCGTGGATGATGAAAATTAACCAGATAAGGGACTCGGTACTTAAATTCAACAGATTGAACCAGACTAACAACACTCTATCAACTAAGGTTAACTCCTTGGTGATGGAAATGTTCCATAAACTAACTCTTAAGGTTGCAATGACACGTGGGGTAGGAAGCTTGATGGAACAATTCCAGGTCTTTATGATATCTCAGACGAAAATACGGGATTGTAAAATTAAAACCATGGTTACGGCCAACAAAACGCTGGTCTTAATCAGGGGATGATGACGTCTAAGGACAATAATAGTAAGTATTCAATAGTATGGGGATATCTGAGGCTGGGAATTCTTTATTTGGTAATACTTCTACCAATCGTGGGCAGAATCAATTTGGGGTTATACCTCAGTAAAACTCGAACCAGTTACCTGGTAGTTCCCATCATGAGACTTCTACCAGTGATGGCACGACTAGTAAGGGTATTACTCCTCAGAGATCTGACCTTTTAAGCAGATCTGCGTTACAGCCTCACCTTAAGAAGCAGCAAACTAGTATCATGAGCATCCCTAGACCCAAACCTAATTAGACTTCTCAATCACAGTCACATGATGAAACTCAGTAGAAGCAGATGAGTGAAGTAGAAAATGCTTCAGAGATCAAGCTCACATTGACCAGGACGTTGTAGATCAAGCTAACGCTGACCAGGATGCCAGAGATCAAGCTGCAAGAGACTAAGCTCCCATTGAACAAGCCGTTGGAAATCAAGGAGCAGAAAAAGTTGCTTAAGAGTTGAATAATGAATGAGATTATGAAGAAGCTGTCAACCTGCAATGATGTTCACACCTAAGGGCAGCTGGATCAACAGACTCCTTATATTTTGTTATATTCAAGCATTTATTTCATAGATTTTATATTGGATAAAACTTAAACTTTACAACTGTACACATTTAGGATGTCTAAATCTTTCTCATCAAAAGTCTACTATTCATTAATTACTTTCTATAATTTACTTCTCATGCCCATCAACCGCTTTGCTTCGCAGAGTGCGTTAAAATGCCTGAATTCCCTTCACACTACAACAGTGCTTTATATTCTAATTCCCACTTATTAATTATTAGTAAATTAAAAACCAGGAGGCACACATGGAACAGCTAAACTACAGGGACAAGCTGAACGAACCACTCAGGCTGCAATTCGTCTACCAGCACAACACGCCCAATGCTTACCAGGTGTAGGTGTACAGGAAACGCAAGTATCTGCAGCAAGACGATGCTTTCGAGGTGGAGAACCATAAAGGCGACCTCTTCTGCAAGTGCGAGGAATTCAACATCAGTGTAAAGGCTGGAGCCGAGTTCAAACTTACAGTGGCCTCCTCAAACAACGACCCAGTGAGAGTGCTCATCACTCCTGCTAATGGCGAGTCATACATGCTTTCTAGCAGTGCTTGATCTACAAGAGGCATTGCAGCTGATGCTGGAGAGAGAGGAGGGGCACTTGAGAGCAGAGCCTTCAGATGATATAGAGTCTTTGATTTAATTTACGTTATTTAATACCTAATTCACTTCCCTAATTCACTCTCGATGTAACCCATCGAATATTAATTTCACACGCATATAAAACTTTTATTCGCTGCATCAATCGTCGTGATCTGCTGAGCTGAGGCTGCCTCACTGCTGAGGCTGGTTTGCTGGTGAATTCTCTGTGCTGATGATGCTTAGCATGCCTACAACGTGGAAGTGGAGAGTGCGATGCTATTTGTGCTGTGCTGGATTGCTATGATTACTACAATTCTCTACTTTGTGTCATCGCACTCCGCGATTTGTGCCTTGACAAGCTACAATTGTAAGTATCTGCCTATATCATTAACAATATACAGAAGACTTGGGTCTGCGTTGTAGTTGGAGCAGCTGGTGTGAGCTGCTTGCTTTACATGCTAAAGCTACAGTGTTCAATTGGATCTCTGCTTAGAAGGTAAGCATTTCAACTTGCTTCTCATTACAATGCCAGTCAATCCAGTATAGGATCGAGCTTTACGATGCAGCTTTGCTGAACACTTATTGAGCTGGTGAGTTTCTTGTGGAGGGAGGGAGGGCAAAGAAGCGTGAAGTAGGATAAGTAGGTAAGCTTCATTCCTTAACTTGCACAGAGTGCCATCCATAGGGGCTGAGGATGAGTGGGTGTTAAAGCAGAATTACAGAACTTGGGCAGCGATTTCTAAACTACTACTCACTTTTGGCTTAGAAATTCAAGTAGGTCAAATCAAATTTCAAAACCCCAAAACATGCTAATCATTTTTTCTAAAGGGTTTTGGGTTTTAGACCTTGCACATGACGACATTACAATAATTTAAGAACAGAGGGTGTAAGTTTAAAGATTTATTATAAAATATAGGCAGGAATAAAATTACTGAACGAAGAGAGGCTTTCATTTTTACTTTAAGAAAAGTTCTTAACTTTAATACTTAAGATTATACCAAAATCACAAATCAAAATAAACTTTTTGATAATCAACAAAATATAAGAGATTAATTCAAGAATCAAGGAATAATCAAAGTATTTTAATACTTTGCCAAGTTAGCAGCCAGCCCTCGCTCAGCAATAAACTGAGCTCAGACCAGCCGTGAGGAAAATGAGAAGATAAAGACAAAAGAGGGAGGTTCAGACAATAAAACCTAATAATCTAAAGGTGGCCACCTAAATCAACTCAGAAAAATCATAAGTGCCGAAGCGCGTAAAGAGGGTGCATTAAGCTCGTAAGTTGGGTGCATTAAGCTCGTAAGGGTGCCGAAGCGCGTGAGGGTGCTTTAAGCTCGTAAGGTTAGTGGCGTAAGGGTGCATTAAGCTCGTATTATCAAAGTATTAAATCTCTTTGTGGGGAGTTCCACCCCACCTCTCTCTCCAACCTTGAACCTATATCGAAATCATTAAGAAGTAAATGATAATTTAAAGAAAATCGGAAAAATACTTACCTAAGTTTTATTATTGAATCTTTTGCTCCGTCTCTGAATTCTACTGCTACTGTCAAAATCAAATCTAAAAAAAGGTTAAACAAAAAGTAAATGATTTTTAGAAAAGATTTTGGAAAAATACTTACCTTGAAAATTATTGAATCTGCTGCTGTCTTGTGCTCTTATCTGCTGTCGCTGATTGATCTAAAAGGCTTAAAGCAAAAATCAGAGAAAAATGTGGTGGCCACCACAAACTATAATAATCTAAATTATCAAACAAAAATTTTAATTATTATAACAATAATTATTTCTAACTTTGTTTAGAAATTATTCAGCAAATATTCGGAATTTTCGCGAATTTTCGGAGGCTAAGCCTCTATAATTAATTTTTAGAAAGTTGGAGCGACCGATGGTTGAATGATTTTCTTAAAATCTAGCTACTGCTAGCTCTAACTGCTGCTATTTTAGCTTAGTTTAAGTTTTAGTTACTTTACTTTTTACTTTTAGCTTCTTGAGCAACTTTTATAATTTAAGCTATTTTTACTGTACTTGTAAAACTTAAGCTTTACTTTGACTAAACTTGACTTAAAAACCAAGCAATCCTAAGCTCTGTAAGAGACTCTCACTTCAAGGGCTGGGGTACATACCCTGAAGGCCGAAGTGGCGTAAGACCTCACAGGCTGTATCCTCGCCGAGGGCTTTGCAGGGCTGTTGCTGGTACTACTACTACTACTACTACTACTAAAAGTGTTTTGGGGTGGAACTTAAAGGCTGGTCTGAGTTTAGCTAACTTTGCTACTTTTACTTAAAGTAAAGGAAATGTTCCTGGGATTGGTAAGTACTATTCATATTCTTAACTTCTTCTACTACTATAGGTCACCAACAGGTGAGATCTCTTCAGCAGCTCACGTGTTACGGTTTACTTCTTGTGTTGCTTGTTTGTTAGTTTTAAACTTCGTTTCTTCGTTGCCTAAGCTAAGTGGTGGCTAGGTTTATACCTGGCTCACAGTGATATAGTTGTTTGTTTACTTCATAGTTTAAGTCTTTAGGGTTTGTGTGTGGCTATGACCTGACTCTGACAACAATATTTATCTGTCGAGGGGTCCTCTAGCCAGAGCAGCCAATCTCTGGTGTTTATTGCACTGGGGAAGGGTTGCTTGAAAGCAATCGAGCCTCAGCGAGGCATGTTTGAATAGTAATAGTATTAATTTTAAGTAATAATCTTCACTTTAACCTTAAAATCCAAGCTAAAGCCCGACTTTTGAGCTGGTCTATTGCCCTCTAGGCTTACTCTATCATCACTACCATATCCTAATGTTATTTTCTTATCAACAGCACCAATACCTAGTTATCCTAACAAAATTTCCGAAATTCAGGAGGAGGGGTCATAAAGTTAGCCAAGCCAAAGTGCTGTTCCGGAAAAGTTCCGTATTCTAGGTCTTAAGGCCAAATAAGTCCAAATAAGCACCCATTTGCCTGGTATTTTAAGCCTACCACCTCCCCTATTGCTTGAACTGCCCTATAGTTACTTGTTATTAGTAATAAACACCATTATCAATGCTTGTGATCAATAAGCCACCATAGATATCACATGGGCATGAGCTGGGCTTGACTCAATGGGTAAGGAGGAGGCACTTTTTTGAAAATTTCAAGGCCAAAATGGCCGTTAGGACCTCCCTGACATTTCAAGATGGGATATAGCCACTCCTATCACCAATCGGCTTCTTTCCTTCTATCTCGTCGATCTAGAGTGTATTAGCGATGTTTGGGTTGGGATGGTGGGATGGGGAGGAGATTGGAAAATAATTTTTGTAAAATCATATAAGTCATACTCTATAATCCGTTAGGGATAGTATAGGCACTTTCAAACTTGGAATTGAATATAATTCGACCCCCCCTTCTAAATCCGCGGTTCCTCAACTCTAAAACCAACTTTTTTTATGTTTATGTAGTGAGGCTTGGATTTCTAGACGACTGGGAGTGGTTTGGGTCGATCTGAGACTCAAGGTTGGACCTCATGGTGCATCCGGGGGAAATGAGGAGGTCCCTGAAAAGTGGCCTCAGATCAGAAATTGGTCTATTATCTGAGGGGGTTCAAAAATATGGTTGGCAAAGCCAACAAAACTCCCAAACCCCAAACCCCTGATAGTTGATTCATTGATTTTGAATGAATTTGAGATGATTAAATAGAGTGTTGAGTGATTAAAGGGAGTAATGTGAGAGGTTGGGGGTATAATGAGGTTTATGAGTAGATAAGAGGGGTATGCTTAATAATTTATAGTTAAAATCTAAAATCTGAATTCAATTTTTATAACTAAGTTCCAAATCACAAAATTTCCACTCAATTCGCTGACCACTCCAGCAATCCGATGAATATTGGGCAATCATGGCTAAAATCGTCTATGGCCAGCCGCAATGATGATGGGTTGCGGCATCTACCCAGCAATAGGTGTAAATTAATGGTTGGACTTACCTTATTCATGGCTCTAGTAAGTTAATATATATTTATTGCTCTTAAACCCCAAAGCTCGTTATATACTTTACCAATTTCTATTTAGACGGAAAATTTCCACTACAGTATAGACTGCTTCTTAGCAGTCATGAATCTCTGCCAACTATCTCCTATAATATTAATTTAAATGTTAAGGTATCAGTTGAAGCAAGCCAGCAACCAGAGCAGCGGCCCACTTTCAAAGTAAGAATTCCCCTTCTTATTTATTAACTTTAGATATGCAAAATCGTAGAGCCAGTTCGACCAACTTCCTTGCCAAGTTTGTGGCAAATGGATGTTTAAACGCACAATGAGCAGACACCATCAACGCATGCACAAGCCCTTAATCATAGAAGATTCTGACGCTGAAGAAGTCGTGATTGACACTGCTATTCCTAATTTTGCCCCATCTTCATTTATGAATACTTAAGCTGGCCTTCAACTATTGGGAGTCAAGGAAAATCAACTTGAGGAATCCAAACAACCCCAAGTGATGACTGGCTCTACTATCGACACTGCCTATGATTTCTTCAACTATCCTGAGCCCCAAGTCAAGTTAATGAAATTCGATCTCATGCTAAAGGATCACTGGAACCTTTCACAATCTCTACTCCCATTTACCTTGCTAGAGATTCCAGACAAATCAGTAAGACATTGATTTTAAATCCATATGTAGGTGAGCATAATGAAGGCAGTTGCTATTTTGGAAGACACTGCCGACGGCTTGATTGAACGTAAGCTTAACATCATATTGATGCTGCAACCAGAGCAGCTGCTTGAGCTAAGAAACATGGTCTATAACACAGCTTACCTCTCATTACTAAATAAGCGTTATGGCGAGGTCGCCACTGGTAAGAATTATTCTATCTCTCACCAAGGACTATAGAGAAAATGCCTGAGAAGTACTTAAAGATTTTCAGCCCTTTGAAAGCCACAGTGTTCCAAAGCTATTTAAATGGCCAGCTCCGTAAGAGCTTCAGTAAGCTATTCCATTCCTTTATCGACGAATACAATTGCGATGTGAGCGAGTAGCTTTAATATTTCAAAGTTCTAAGTGATATCCAAGTTGACGTGTTTGAATTCTTGAAAGTTGACAAGTTCCCAGTCGTCGAGTTCAACACCTCTATTGTTTGGAAGCCTGGCAAGTTCTAGCGCAATCACAAGTCGAAAACTTTGTGCAATCCTTCGAGACACGCTATTAATTCAACACGAGCATTGACAACTCAGGGGGTGCGAATTGCCATGATACTCCAATCGCTGGTCAACTTCTTCGTTGACATTCCTTGCAGACCCCAAACTTCGAGATTCATGTGCCTGAATATCTTACTCGATAAATGGTTGAAGGAGAACAAATCCATGAGGAGTGTGGGTTATAAATGCACCAAAACATCAAGACTTCTTGCTGTAGCAAGGGAGCTGGAGGATCAGATGTGGGTTTTGCTTGACCCAGGTAGTACTCAAGAGTAATGATGCTGAGAAGCTAGAAAGGAAGGTGTATCCCGATATTGAAGATTAAGTTATAGCACAGCCCAAGTTGAAGCCCAGACTTTAAAAGCAATTGGACAAGGCAAAGAAGGCTCTCAACCTCCCCGATAGGACTGCTGGCAATAAGTGCAAACCAACCACCACCTACTATGTCAAACTCTACTCTAAGGAACTCTGGGTATACGATTGCAGCTGCAGAATCCACAAGCTTCATTTTTGAGAACAAGTTGCCTGAGTCCTGAGTACTAGATATGCCAAATCTCCTAAACCCCCACTTGAAAAATAATCAAAACATAAAAATTCATTTACCCTAATCCATTCACTAATCACTGCTTCTTATTACTTAAGCATTCTATCATAATACACTTTATTCTATACTGCTTTACTTTAGTCAAAAGCGATTGTTTACATTCCTATATTTATCTTGCTTCCTTATATTAATATTGCCATTAATAATTAAACCTTTGTCTGGAAATGTTCCATTGGCATTTAAATCTGCAATTGCAATTCTCTTGAGTATATTCAAGCTGTCTAACTAAATGACACATGTATTAACAGTTGTGAGCTACCAAACTCAACTGGTTAGCTGCTCACTTATAAAAATGTTTCACTGCAATTCCATTTGATGCCGCTCCTTTAAAACCCCAGAGCGGCATTGTAATTGTAATTAATTTTTCAATTTAACTTGCACACATTGAAATCGCTAAAATGAAGTCTGCTGCCCCAAAATATCAGAGAAAGAAGATCAACAAGTAGTGTCCCTTCCTCCCCCATTAATGCACTGACACTACTACATTCACTGCCACTTCTACTTACTATGATCACATTTAAAGGGAGCACCAAACTAATTGGGAAGAGTTTAAAATGAAGCATAAGACGTACTCTTGTGACGAATGCGGCCATAAGGCAGTATCTTAGGACAGTTTGAGAAAGCACAAGTGTCCGCAGTATTGGTACTCCCAAAGACCAAAGCTATTGCCAAAGCTAAGGAACAAAAGGTCTCTAATTCTAAACCCCATGTTACTAAGCGATCTCAAGCTAAAGGTAATACCTGATTCTTTTCATTGATTGTATAGATGCCAAAATGATTAATAATGTCGAAAATGTTGAGGAGGAAGAGGAAATGGAAGTACAAATCGCACCCACAACCCCTGTATAGGAATTCCACGAACAGGATCAAATCGACATGGATGAAACTATTACCGATGAATCTCAAGAGGAGCTACCCCCAGGTAAGCAAGAAATCATGAGTGATGTTGACGTTGTGGAACATTCACCAAAGGAGATGATCAAATCAAGTGCATTAATCCCAGATCAATCTATCGATGATGACCCAATGATGGGAAACCCCTTACCTTCACACCAAAGTCATCAATTGCTCATTAATACTAACCTGGAAGAGTTCCGCCCAATATAATAAGAGATACCAAGATAATTATCTCCTGCAGAGGTTAGTCAGCAATTACAAAGCAAAATTTCCAGTCAAAATGTGTTTCAGCCAGTTTGCATAAAGCCAAAGTTTCAGTGCAAGTTAGACTTTTTCACTAGAATTAATCCAGGAGTTTCTGATCTCTTCAAACCCAATCCTGCAATGGCTTTATTTACTGCACTTTCGCCATAAGCATCAATGACTAGCAACGTATTGAACATCAATCACTCTTAGGATGTTGTGCCATAAATGGATGTTTATTCTTCTGGATCTCTTTTCAACCAGCCACTGCTTTCCAAAAATAACCTGCAATTCCGCAATCAGAATAAAATTACAGCTTGAATTCGCAATTTTTCACAGAATCACTTGAGCGTCTTGTGATTACCGAAACCCCGTCTGTTGCCCACCTTGAATAAAACTAATAGAAGTCCAACAAATCGTTCAATAGAGTCTACTCATAGGAGGAGTAGTCAATGGCAGGAGATAGAATCAATGAGATCGATTCCTCAGTGAAAGAAAAGGACTTGAAAGAAGCTCCCAATTGCATGCTGTTGAATATCAAGAAGGACTCAGCCTACTAATGGGGGAATATCCATTAAGTCAAGCCTAAAGACTAATAGAACTAGCTAAAACACAGGCATGTCACCAGAGCCCACTACAATCTTGAGTTGGGAGTACAGTTAAGACAGAGCAAAGCACAAATTGGTTATGGGGAAATCACTCAAGGTGGCGTTGAGAAAGTTATGTCCTCATTCTACAAGTTGGGGTTCTCAAAAAGATTCGATATTTCTGGATTTGGGCTCAGGTTTTGGGCAGGTTAATTTTCAGGTGGCACTCTTGCATTAGTGCAGAAGTGTTGGCATTGAAATCGTTTCAAATAGAGTTGATTTTTGTATAGAAAAGCTGAGGAGTTATAAAATCGCGTATAGTAACTTCAAGCATATAGTAAATGCTCTGGATCAAATCGAATTCTATTGTTATGATATTGAAACAATGCAATCCCTGATAACGCCAACTCAAATGAAATTAACTCACGTTTACGTGTTTGATACAGTCATGAGTATGAGCACCAGACAAAGCATTGTGAAACTCATCAATCAATCCCCTTGGGTAGAAGCACTGGATTGGACTTAAACATCGAAAACGACTTTAGTAAACCTCGGTCTCCAGAATTTCGAGTTCTTTCAAAAACATCGATCAGTAGGCATGCAAGGTGGTAAGGGGAGCTTTAACTTCTACGTGTACAGCAAAGTAAAGGCTCAATTGAGGACAACTGGTTCAATGCACGATGAAGAGGAGGAGAAAAAGCTGTATAATTGTTATCAATCGTCAGAATCAGTTATAATTATTAAAAACCCCAATATTAAAAATCGATGGAACAATTCCAGGCCAAGATAAATTGTTGGCCATTAATAGAATGAATTAAGCCAAATCTCAGACACTTCGGATGATTAGGACCTTGAAAATGATTATAATTGCCAATTTAATAGAACTGAGGACCAATTTATATCAAAAGGGGAGAAGCAGAGTGATTTCCAGCGTTGCATTAATCATTTCTAGAATTTAGCAAACGATCAGAATAAATACAACCAAGGACTTGAGTATGCTCTTTCATAGCTAAATCCACAACATAAGTATATCAAAAAGTCGATCGTGTAATAATACAAAATCAAGCATGAGATAAGCATTGATAATATAGACATAGCGCTGATAAGCAAGTAAAGCTTAGTCAAGCTTACTAAGGAGCAGGTGAATTTATTGCAACGCACTATTGACAATTACAACTTTTCATTGAAAAGAGAAGGCCTTATCAAATAATTATTGGGTTAAATAACACAGTTGCACCATCAAGAAATCGAGATGAACGGAGAGCTGGGGAAAGACTTGAATGTTGCATATAAGGAAATTGACGAATTGACAAAGTGGGAATTGGAGAAGAAGTACTTGAAAGTAGAATCTTTAATTGGCTCTGGTTCTTATGGCAGAGTTTACAAGTGCCAGTGTCTCCCTGGAAATGTTCTATTCAAGCCTTAAAAGGATACTATCCATGTTGCAGTGAAGGTGCCAGTTATTAGCCAAACCAATCCGAACAATGAACTTAACTAACTTCAGATATTGAACAGGACTAAAGATCCCTCGTAAAGATTCGTTGTAAAACTGCTCAACGAAGTGCCCTTCTTGAATGATTATGTTGCTCTCGTGCTCGAGTATTATCCATTTGAACTCCGCAAAGTGATGAAGGAAGGGCTGAACCCCAAGCAAGTGGCTTTTATAAGCTATGGCATAATTAAGGCAGTGGCATTCGCTCATAAAATGAATATTGCTCACCTCGACATCAAGCCCGAAAACATTCTCATGGATGATCGATGGGTACCTAAGCTATGCGACTGGGGAATGGCGAACACCAATGGCGAGGGCACTTATGGGTATCAAGCACCTGAGATATAGTAAGTTGATATAACTGTTGCAGCCAATGCGAGAAAGCTGAACTCATGGGCTCTTGGAATCACTCTATACCAGGTGGCATCGAAGGGTCGCTTGCCTGCATCAAAGGACCAATTGATTGACATGATGAAACACTGCTAAGAAATAAGTCTGGGTGATGATATTGAGAACCCCCAGACCGAGCTCCTCAAGATCGTTAAGCAGTTGCTATGCTTTAATCCCAAAGATCGTATCCTTCCCCAAGATGCTTTGATATCTTCAATGTTTTAGAAAATGCCATAGCAGTTTAAACAGAACTTGGACGTATCACTCTTGCATTGACTCTGCGTTAAATATCACTACCTGTACTATAGTAAATAAAATAATAGACTACTATCACACTCTGCTATATATAACATTGTAATAATTTTGTTTGTAAATGAATACTAGATTTTAATAATTTGATAAGATTTTAATTTACCAATTCATTACATATTACAACTTCTAAATTACATTCAGGGGTTTTGCATGAATGGGATTTGGAAGGAGTAATCCCTGAACAAATTAAGTGGTGTTGGGGAATAAAGTAAAAAGATGATGGTGAATTAGTGAATTGGGGGGTAATTGGGGTGAATTAGGGAAAGCATATAGGGTACTGGAGAGAATTTGGTGAGGGAGAATTAGTTTTAAGGGAAGTTGCTTTGTTTGATTGAAATGGCCCTTTAAATATGGGCGTTGTCAATCATGGTAGTCACTGTTGTTGCTGCTGCTGATAACCTTGGGGTTGGGTTCTAGTGTTATTCAGCAACGAGCTGCTAAATGAGGCTTGTGTGCGATTGATGAACATCATTTCATTTGCCTGGGTAGGGTTATCGTTGGTGTTCAATTATCTGCGCTTTGCTTTGACCATTTCTCTAGGGGACAACTCATCTGCTCGCGACGTGAATGCTTACAGGGGGAACTTCGGGGTCTTCGCCTGCAGCGTCTATCTCTCGGGGCGCTTGCGCTTCTTGGTGCCATTGTTGAGGAGATTCACGGCCCTGCCACGGTTGCTCACGTTGGAGGTGACTGCGTTCTCCAGCACATCGAACATCTGCGCAGTCAACTGAATGAACTGCTTCTTGCCCAGGGCCTTCTGCGACTTCCTGTGTTCCAAGCTGGCCTTGATGTTCTGGGGGAAGAAGTCGGGCTTCACGGTGTTGATGATCTATATCAGGGATTGGTGATAAGTTAAGGGATTAGTTAATCCCGGGTGGTTTAGATTGACTAAGTTTGTTTAGTATTACTACCAATATATCCCAAAGCTATCAATATCCACTTACGTTGTAAAGGAACTGCCTGTTCACTGAATGCTTGCCCTTGATCTCAGGCAGATACTGGGTGATCTCACTGTCCTTCAACACATCCTCAAGCAGGTTCACCACGTACAGCTCGTTGAGCTTGGGCACATGGATGATTCGCACGTCCTGGTTGCGCAGCACCTATTACAAAGCCAGATTAATCTCAAACGATTTGAATCATGAACCAAGCCACGTACCTTCTTCCTTCCCAAGAAGATGCCCTGGATGTACTCGAGCGTGCACTCCTGATAGGGTGGCAGGTAGAACTGGCCTAAACAACGATGATTTCAGCGAATCTTACCCTGAGTGAGCAGGATCGAGTAGATGTCCTGCTTGGACTTGCCAAGTCTGGTCAGGTCTTGCGAAGGCACGGAGTGCACCACCTGGTTGTTGATCGTCTCAGTGTTGATAATGGTCAGTCGAGTGGGGCGCTAGAGCTCCCCAGCATCATCTTCATCGCCCTCCTCCTTATCATAAGAGAACTTGAACTCCTCCTCCTGGTATGGCGCGAAGCTGGACACGTCGCCACCTGATCTTTACACATTGGCTTTCTTCTTCGAAGGATCAGTCCTGGCCTAAGCTCGACTGGCGTGTTGGGTGTTCGAGACAAGATACTTATCGACCTGGGTGGCGTTCCTCATCTGCTGGATGGCGGCCTGGTGGAACTCTGCAGAATCCTCATTGCCAATCATGTTCGGGGAGTGGCCGCCATGGTCGTAGGTCTGCTCGCGACTCTCTTCCTCGACAGGCTTCATTTGAGCATCAGTGCCCTGCCCTGCAAAGTTGGCTCTTGCTCCAGAGATCTAAATGCATGATGTTGAATATCAGAATAGATATAGTGGCATGATAAGCCCACATGATAGAGGAGTGCTGACCATGAAGGGAGGAAGGGGTGATATGTATAGTAGAATACACCTAATTCAGGTTGAAGGAAATGAGTAGGAATTCATATGATCAATGGTTGATTAATTAGAATAGAGCTGAGCTTACCTTGCCTCGCACCACGCCGAGATCCTTGATAGGGAAGCCATTCATAACCCCGCTGCCGAAGCTGCTATGGAAGAATGAGCCTGAGTTGGGTTGCTGCTGGCCACCACCCATCCCTGGCTGCGCCAGGGAGTGGGGGTGGGGGGCGTCCCTGATTTCTCCTTCTTCGATATCGCCAGTCTTGTCAGCTACCTCCTGTTACTTGGAATCGCTGTTCATTCTTATTAATTAATAGTGGTGATTAAGAATTCAACTGAAACATCCAAATTCAATTAGTGTAATATGAAATTAAAATACGTTAATAAATTTTAATACTAAATTTACAAATTCTCGATTCCGCAAATATATATAACATCCTGAATCAGAGTGGAATCGATCGATCTCAGCGCATACTATTCATCATAGATCATTCAACATATCAGAGTGTGCGTCACATACCCAATCATTCATATATCTCATTGGATTTATATGAATAGTACTTATTCATCATTCTGGTTTTTGTCGAGAAATTGATTTTTTCAAAATCTATTTCAAAAATTCGACAAAACCCAGAATGATGAATTAGTACTATTCATATAAATCCAATGAGATATATGAATGATTGGGTATGTGACGCACACTCTGATATGTTGAATGATCGATGATGAATAGTATGCGCTGAGA